>LGSM01000194.1:0-53733 GCA_001314345.1 Phytophthora multivora | reverse complement strand
GCTCAAGCACTACATGACTGTCAGATCTATGGCAATCCCACCGCGTGGTGGAATTCTCGTATCTCCCTGGCGTTTCTGAGGTATCACTTTGGGTATCGTGAGAGTATGGATGAGAAGGTTCTACTCATCTGGGACGATTTTTCAGGACACTGGACGCAGGAGGTAATGGACTACGCTGAATCTATCAACGTTATCCTTATGAAAGTTCCCCCACGCTATACTTACGTTTGCCAACCGGCCGACATTGCGTGGAATCAGCCATTTAAAAGTCGTCTTCGAGGACGTTGGCTCGATTACTTGCGCGAGCAGGTTGCCCGCCACCACGCGAAAGAAAAAGCAGAACGGGTAGAACGACAAAAGCTTGCAGAAGACATTGCAGTCGTTGCTCGCAAGGACATGCAGGAAATCGCTCGTGAAAGAAATAGAAGTATTCAAGAACAGACCCCCAGCTCGAAGTTTGAGATGATAGCTCCAAAGCGCGTTGATATTGCCTCATGGATTGTGGAAGGTTGGAACGAGCTGATCCCCAGGACGATCATCAGTGGCTTTTTAAGTGCTGGCCTTCTTGGAGACACACGTAACATTGAAGAACAAGATGAGTCAGCAGATATTGACCAGATCACAGAGCTACTTGATCAGTTAGACGACCTTGGTGCAACTGGTAAGGAGATTAGTAGCGACGACGAATACGAGAGTGAGTCAGACGATGAATTTTCAGAATAAATAATAATAAAAGTTAATTACATTTATATTTGAAGGTAACCAAGCGTGCTTGGGCACGTAGCTCAAACGGCAAGAGCACCGCGATCCATGCGGATGGACGCGGGTTCGATTCCCGCCGTGTCCATTATTTTTTAATGTAGTCGATTTTTGTTGTATTAAATCCTACCTTTTACGAGTTAATTATGAGGATAGGCAACCTCAGTACCCGTAATCACTGTACATGGCACTTCGCTTACGACAGGGGCGATGCGGTACTGGGAACCTTCGCCCAATACTCCCGTAGTCCGTCGACCATCGCCCGAAGAATCGAAGTGTCCACCACTCGATTTGCCAGTCTCAAACAGATTTCAACAGACTGCCGCTCTCGCTTCGATGTGGACATCTTTGTCACCAGTTGTCTGTCCTCCACTGTTAACAGCTCTGAAGGGTCCATCTGCAAGAACCGGAAGAGGAGTTGTACGCCCTCCAGCGTCAGACTCCCAGTGGACAGAGCGAACTTTGGTTTGGACCCGACGTCGCTCACTGTCTCGAGGTAATACTTGTCCTTGAAGTCCGTCGGCTTCAGCACCGCAGGCCACCACAGAGACTCGAAACTTTCTTCCCACCGACAGGAGGGCGTGGCGCTCAATTGGCAGATAATCTCCAGCAGCGCACGACGCGCCTTCAGCTGTTCGGAGAGCGACGGTGGACTCGTTTGGGGCAGCAAGGGGGTGAGAGACACGACGTTCAGATGCACCCAGCTCTCAGTCGAGGACAGCGGCCATGGCCGGCCATCCGCAATACCAGGTCTGCTGCGGATTAAAGTGCAGGGGGCGGAAACGCTGGGGTTGGCGGTCGTCCACGACGCGCGGGCCACGTACTTGGCCACGAGCTCCGTCGCCTCCTGCAAGGATAAGCATTGCGCAGTAGTAGCAAAGGTGGCCATTTGACTTGGTCTTCAAGATGGTGATGTATGGACCTGAGCCTCCCCAATTGCATGGTATCATGCTGTTTGTAGGTTCAGTAACCTCTTTGCTGTGATATACTCTGTCACTGCATTCAACATATACGAAACAAGAAGTTGACTCACAATCTGAAAAAGCACTTTGTTTTATATCACGGTGGAGAAAATCCGCCTGAAAGGATAATATCCTGCTGTTAGACTGGATAATATCCTAAGAATTGGCTAAAATCTCATTCCCATTCTGATCCAGCTGAGGCATGTCGACCCCAAAGGCGCGTAAGTCCATCAAGGTAGGCGGCAATGTGGGCGTGCTCACGGGCCGCCGCAACCGCCAGGAGACTATGCTGTCCATTCGCAAGGCCAAGAAGGAGGACGCCTACGCCACGCGCCGCAACCTCAAGGCCAACCACCCGCCGGCGGCCGCGCAAACGGCCAGCCGCCAGGAGCTTCTGCTCAACTTGGCGTCCCGGTCCCAAGCCTTGCTACTCGGTGCGGCTGGCAATACCCACCGTATAATACCTACTAGCAGCTGACGCTTTTATCTGCAGGAATCCAACGACCTGACGCGCTGACGAGGCAAAAGTCCATGCGCGCCTTCGTGTACTTGCTGTCCAGTGGCGTGCCGCCGCTCTTCGACGAGAGTGACTCCCAGCACGAGGGTCTGTGGCGCACCATCCTGGCCGCCCTCCCCTCGTTCGTGGCCATCCTGAACGAGGACCTGCCGGATGCCAACGCCGTTCAACTGCACTCGGACGCGGCCTTCGCGCTGCGCTTCATCTCGTCCATGGACAAGGCCAGCGCCGTGGTCGCGTCTGGAGCCGTCCCGAAGCTCGTGCAGCTCTTCCAGTCCGGCATCTCAGAGCTGCAGATCCAGGCCGCCTGGTGTCTCGGCAACATCGCGTCAGCCTCGCCCGAGACCTGCGCGGAGATCGCCAAAGTCTGCCCGCCCAGCGTGGTGCTGCCCCACATCCGCATGGCCACACCCAGTTTGAGACGCGCTGCGGTGTGGCTGCTGCGTAGCCTCGTGGAGTTCCCAGAAGTTATGGACAAGAGCGGGAATGTAGGGACCGACACGAAGCGAGAGATGATGGAAGTGCTGGCCAGTATCATCCTACAGCTCTCGAACGAGAAAGTGAGCAACTTCGTCTCGTCCAATGGGCAAGCGGGAGAAGCGATCAAGTTCAAGAAGGCAGCAGCTATTGCTCCGTGGCGGATCTTCGAGGTGTGTGTCACTGGGTGGTTTGTGAAACTTTCAACTTCATTGTTTTTTTTAACTAAGGGCCAACCTTCTGCTGTAGATCAACACAGGCAAGCCAGCGCCAAACGATGTCGCCGTCGTGCGGTTCGTGCGCGAAGTGGATGAGATGACCGTGGAGGTGATGGATGTAGACGTGAACTTTGAGACTGGCGAGAACATGATATTCCAGGCAAAGAAAGCAGATATGCGCCCCATGCAGGTCATGGACGATGCCATCGGCGAGGACGACGAGTTAGAAGACGAGGAGAATGATCTGCTGGACGAGCAAGTGCTTACACTATGTGATAGCTGCTGGGCGCTCGTGGAAATGACGCTGCACGACAGCGACGTCGTCGGTGGCATCGTCGGTGCTGGTCTGTGCCCGCGGCTTGTAGAGCTCCTGTACATCTCCCAGAGCAGCATCATCCTTGCGCCTGTGCTGCGTCTACTGGGCAACATCGTCTCTGCTGAGATCTCGTTCTCGCAGGCTGTCATCGACGCTAAGCTTCTAGAGGTGATCCCGAGCGTGATGACAACAACAAGTCGTGCGGTGCGCGAGGAAGCGTGCTGGATGCTGTCGAACATTGCTGGCGGCCAGGAGGAGCAGGTAGTTGCTATGATGAACGCCCCTGGGGTGATCGCTGGACTGGTGGAGCAGATGTCGTGGGCCGAGTATGGCGTCAAGCGCGAGGCTACGTGGGCCATGTGCAACATCATCGTTCGAGCCAACGTGGAGTTTATTAAGGAAGTCGTGCGCATGGGCGTGCTGCAGTCATTCTGCCCGCTTCTCGACGAGTGGGAGGACCCGATGGTGGAGCTCGTGATCCTAGAGGCGATCGAGAGTTTGTTGCAGAAGGACCCGCAGGAAGGCCGCCTAGCAGTCGAGGAGGGCGGTTGTCTGGCCAAGATAGAGGAACTATGCTACGATCAAAACGACGACGTGAGCAGTATGGCGTCGCAGCTGATAGACACGTGGTTTGATAACGAAGGCGATGAGGCAGATGCATCTCTGGCACCGGCTGTGGTGGGGACTGAGCAAACTGGCGAGGCACTCAACTTCCAACCGGTGCAGGGCGATGTCCAGTTCGACTTCAACCAGAGTTGATCGGTAGTAGGAGCTCGACCTGGCAAGCACGACCACGGAGACGATGTAAATTGCGAAGGAAGCAGTACGTACTTGTTTGTCGTGCGTTGATAAAAAATCCGCTTTTGCTTTATCCCCTTCTTCTCCGTGTCCTGTAGACTCCTTCTTCTTCTTCTTCTTCTTCTTTGGTTCCAGCTCTTGTCTATTGAGAAAGAAGCAACACGGGCTTCACAGACGGATATTATACTGGTGGAATGCCTCCCTCATAGAGGAATGGACAGTCCTAAGAGGAAGTGCGGTCCTCACCAGCAAGGAATTACTCGCTCATCGGGCTTGGTATCGTACATGTACATACCAATCCTGAAAAAAATCTGCCTTACTACCAAAATTAGGCGTTTTCGGAGTGCATGCATCTGCAGCAAACGTTTATTTCTTGTTCACTCACTATTAATACCTGACTACGGTATATTTACGTTGATATAATACTTCTAGAAGCTGAAAGATTCTCGTGCGCGAAGACCTCGATAGAGGACTCGAGAGTCTCGGCGCTACTACTGTCTTTCTTTTTCTAGCTTACGGTAAGTCGGAACAGTCTACGAAATGCTCGCACAGCACGTGCGCAGGGGTGTAGCATGATGAGTCGTCAAGTGTGCAGAGCAGCAGCGCGTTGGAGCCTTGTGCACCAGCCCTTGCGGCGATACGGAGCTGGGACGAGATAGAGCGAGCCCGACGCAAGGCGCGCTTCATGCACTCGTGAGATCGGCCTCGTGAGTCATGCGCGCACCCGATTTCCATTGGCAACCGCTGCGGTGCATCCATCCAGCGGCAATGCCTAGGACGCTGCAAAGGTTGCAGCTTGCAGCAAACTGCCGCCTGCAAGTTTACAGCCAACGGCAATCGTCTGCATTGTACCTGCCAAAGATCGGCCAGGAGCTTTGCCTTGTCTTTATGATATATTCCGTTCGCTAAGTTTCCTTAACCAGATGCCTTTACAGCAGACAGAAGAGTGATGCATGCGTCGTGGCAGGACCATGCTGCACCGCAGGACCTGGCGCCAATGCACAGTGGGACACGCACGATCCAAGAATATCGACAGTCTCAGGTGGAGAGATTCGGCCAAACATCGTAGACCAGCGCCATTGCTGCCTGCTTCTCTCTTGTTGCGCCATACTGAGCCAACATGATCCATCGGAGTCACAGTTCCATCAGCACTGTTCAACCTGCAAAACATGGCCGCTCGATTAAAAATGTCGATCGGCGAAAACCGGATTAACCCCATAAAAGGTACCTATTTTTGCAAGGGTAGGTGAAGTTGATGAGTGTACTCACCCACTCCCGCACAGGTAAACAAGACAAATGACTTGATTTTTGTATGTCCATTTCATCAGGAAAAAGGATTCTACGAAAAAGAATGAAGGTCATTTGCGTCGTTTTGCCTTACCGTCTGGGCGCGGGAAGCCTTCACTCTCCAATTTGCTGCCTCGTGCGCATTCGACTCCCGTCTCGAGCCTCCTCCGCCCGCCCGCCAGCTCCAGCCCAGCCAGCACCGCCCTCCCCCCTTGAATGGTTGACCCCCCAGACTTATATGGCCCAGACTCATGCGTGGACCCGAGCGAACTGAGGCGAGCGTCGTCTCTGCAAGACGCGGCCGAGGCCGAGGAGATGCCGCCATCCTCTTCTTTCTCTTACGCTGCAGCGCACACTCCTAGAGCCAACCGCAGCACCAAGAACAACATCAACAATCTCCTACTGACCGAGGACGACGCCGCCAGCGAGCGCTCTTCGCACCGCGATCGATTCCTGAGCGACGCTGAGCGCCTCGTAGCTATGGATCCTCGCAAGACCCGCGAGTCCTTCGCCCAAGTCGACCACCGAGAAGACCAATGGGCCTGGCACGAGAAGTCCGTGCCCACGATCCTCCAAGAGTTGGAAGTCGACCCCAAGTTCGGCCTGGACACCGAGAACGCCCTCAAGCGGCTGGCCCAGAATGGCCCTAACTCCCTGGAGGCGGAGAAGAAAGCACCCGTGTACATCATCTTCCTGCTGCAGTTCACCAACGTGATCATCGGCCTGCTGATGGCTGCAGCTCTGGCCTCTATTGCTCTGCAGGAGTATGTGGAAGGCCTGGCCATCATCGCCATTGTGACGCTGAATGCAGTCATTGCTACCATCCAGGAGCACAACGCCAGCAACGCCCTCGAGGCCCTGCAGAAGATGACTTCCCCGCAGTGCGTTGTGCTGCGTGACAACGGCCGCCACGTCCAGATCCCAAGTGAACAGCTCGTCACCGGTGACATCGTCGTGCTGACAACTGGTGACATTGTGCCGGCTGACATCCGGCTGATCCACAGCGCCGACTTCAAGGTAAATGAAATGATCCTCACAGGAGAGTCGGAGGACGTGCTGAAGAAGTACGACGCTGACATGAGCCGCAGCGAGAAGCTTACGGCGGACAACATGGTGTTCGCCTCGACTTCTGTTGCAACGGGCAACGCTACCGGTGTTGTCGTTGAAACGGGTATGAAGACTCGCGTGGGATCCATTGCTGCCCTTCTTCAGGGAGGTGGCGGCGACGGCGCTAAGCGACCCAACTGCTGGCGTCGTTTCGTGGACAAGTACTACCCGAAGATGACGCCGCTGCAGCAGAGTTTGCACAACCTGGGTGTGGTCATGGGCACGGTCGTGCTGGGAGTCTGTGTCATCGTCTTTATTGTGGGAATGGTGCGCGGCAACGCAGACCCCAAGAATCCGGAACGATCTGTAACGCTGTACGTCGTCATGATCGCTGTCTCCCTTGCTGTCAGCGCAGTTCCCGAGGGTTTGCCAATGGTGGTCACCATTTGCCTGTCTACTGGTACAGCTGACATGGTGAAGAAGAACGTTCTTGTTCGCAAGCTTGCCGCCGTGGAATCACTGGGTGCCGGCTCAGTTATTTGCACCGACAAAACAGGCACTCTGACAGAAGGCAAGATGACGGCTGTGAAGATGTGGAGCGACTCACTCGTGTACAACATCACTGGCACGGGCTTCACCCCAACCGGTGACATTCTTCTTGATGGTATTAGTCAAGTCAAACCTCCGTCTGTGTCTATCCCGGTGCGCACAACATTGCTGTCAGCAGTATTATGCAGCAACACCAGCCTGCAACAGGAGGAAAGTGACACTGGTGTACCGATATGGGTCCCAATGGGCAACTCGTCGGAAGCTCCACTCGTTGTTGCAGCCGCCAAGGCTGGGATTTGGCGTGACGAAGCCATGAAGTTGTACCCTCGACTGACTGAGGTGCCCTTCTCGTCGACGAGGAAGATGATGATTACAGTCAACGAGCTTCCTGGTGGTGAGCCACGTTTGGACATGTTGCAGCTTCCTGCGAAGTCGATGTATGTGGCCAACGTGAAGGGAGCCCCCAACTATATCGTCAATAACTGCACTCAGCAGCTGCGTACGGATGGATCTGTCTCATCAATGAGCAGCCATGATCGTGGTAATATTCTGGAAGCTGTTGATGCGCTGTCCTCGCAAGCGCTTCGAGTGCTTGCCGTTGCTATTCGCCCGCTGGACAGGATGCCCTTTTCGGACGATGAAGAGGACGTCGAGGCCAAGTTTGAGGCTCTGTGCTCTCCTCTTATCTTTGTTGGTCTCGTTGCCTCGATCGATCCTCCTCGAGAGGGAGTGAAGGATGCTATCCACACTGCTCGCCAAGCTTCCATCCGTACCGTGATGATTACGGGAGACTACCTGAAGACGGCGGTAGCAATCGCTCGTGATATTGATCTGCTACAGGCCGGTGCTGATGACGACACTCAAGCGGTGGATTGCAACGTTCTGCGTCCGCGCCAAAACATGTATCTTCCTGATGCTGAGCTGGATGAAATTACTAGCCAAGTCTCTGTGTTTGCCCGCGCTAAACCCGAAGACAAGATCGAGATCGTGAAGTCTCTTCAACGTCAAGGCCACGTGGCGGCCATGACCGGCGATGGTGTCAACGATGCGCCGGCGCTGAAGGAAGCCGATATTGGAGTGGCAATGGGCATTGCTGGTACTGCCGTCGCCAAAGGTGCCTCGGACATGATCCTTACCGATGACAATTTCTGCAGCATCGTTTCGGCTGTGGAAAAGGGACGTGAGATTTACGGCAACATCCAGCGGTTCGTGTGCTTTCTGCTGTCGACCAACTTCGGCGAGATCACTCTCATCTTTACGGCTATCGCTGCTGGCATGCCGAATCCTCTGGAACCTCTGCAGATTCTGGTGCTCAACCTGTTTGCTGATGGTATGGCTGCCGTTGCACTGAGTTTGGAAAAGGGCGATGGCACAGTGATGTCGGAACGCCCGCGTCCCCGTTCGGAGCGTATCATCTGTGGTCGTCTCTGGGTTATTGTGCTGTCGAATGCCTTCTTGATCGCATTTGGTGCTCTGATTGTGTTCACGTGCGGTCTCTACTGGAACTTCGACAACGTTTTCCTAGACGACATTACCGCCGGCATCGATACGGATGAGGGTGAAGAGGCATATAGGAATGTGGTGTGCTCGCGCTGGATGGGTATGGGCAATGGGTGGCAGGCGTACAGCAACTGCGGTGCGCGCGCTCTCGATGGAACATACCTTTTCGACGAATCCATCCGTTCACTTGAGTACTACGAAAGCGACGATCTGCTTTGCTACGGCGGCGATTTCGAGTGTGTTTCGGAGGGCACATCGCGCTCGCAAACCATGGCGTTCGTCTACATTACGACGATGGAGATGCTTCGTGCTTACACTGCTCGTAGCTTCACGAAGTCTGTATTCAAAGACATGTTCAGCAACAAGTGGATGCAGATGGCTGCTGTGGGCTCGCTGGCACTGACGCTCTCGGTCACACACATCCCCGTCGTCAGCGACGACCTCTTCGGCTTCTCGCACATCGAGTGGTATGAGTGGATGTTTTCGATGGTGTTCGCCTTGATTATGGTGGCGTTCGGCGAGACACTCAAGTGCGTTTACCGTCGTCGCGACCGTGGCAAACTGGCCAAGGCTGCTGAAGAGAACTACGCGGGCATGGTGGAGGAGATCCGCACTTTGCGCAACCATATCGAGACGCTCGAAAGCAAGTGGGAAACAGAAATGCAGCAGCTCCGTATTCGTGTGGGCAACGAACCTGCTGCTGTGCACTCGCCAGATGGCCACTCGACCCTCACGTCTTCGTCGTCGTCTGGATCGAGCGAGGAACGATCGATGAGGATGCCGCTGTAGCTGCTGATCTCTTGATCCCTCTGCTGCCTTGAGACGAGAGGCAGATGCATATTTCATGTGGAATTGGGCAGGTAGTAAGCAAGTGTAGTTGACCTGAAGGCAAGCTAATGCTAAAGAAGCTCCTGTTTGAAAGAAAATTCGTAGTGTTAAGAGCATCTTGCACTCCAATGCGGTTGAATTTTGTTAGGACGACATGCAAGCACAAGGGAAAAGAGAACCAGCAGGCATTCACTTGGTGGGCTGCGGCCGCAGTGGGTCCTTCGGTTAGATCACATGACGATGGTTCCAGGGTCGGGGATACTGGCGGAGATGGCCTTATGCGGCAGGATGAGGCCGCCGTTAATAAACTTCTCGTCCTTCACCTGCACGTCCTCACCAACGACGGTGATCCCTTCAATTCGGCACTGGAAGTGAACAAACATAACATCATACTTCAGCACAACCGAAGCTCAAGAGCAACAGGAGAAAGATCGAGCACGCACCCATCGGCCAATCGTAGAGCCCCAACCGATAATACTCGATTGGATCCACGAGTTCGCGCGCACTGTCACTCCACGGAGCAGTGTCGTTCGGCTAAGACGAACACCTAAAATATCGAAAAGCAGGTTAGCCAAACCCATCTTGACCCCAAAGACAAACGCATCATTCATACCGTCTTCGATAACGCACCCAGGACCAACCACAACGTTGGGTCCAATCAGACAGCCCTCACCGATCACTGCTGTGGGGTCCACCATCACGTTACCAATGAATTTGGATCCTGTCGAAAGGCTGTCCGCGTTTGAGCGCTCCAAGTAGTCCAAGTGCAGACACATGCCCGACAGGAAGTCCTTCGGCTGACCAATGTCCATCCAGTAGCCCGGCAAGACCATCGAGAAGAGGTTTCCTTCAGCTGCCATCTGGGGAAAGATCTCCTTCTCAATAGATGTGGGACGCAGCTGGATGCGGTCCAACACTTCTCGGTTGAAGATGTAGATACCAGCGTTAATCTTGTTGCCCACGTACTCTCTCGGCTTCTCCACGAATCGCTGGATCTGCCCGTCACCATTGGAGATCACCACTCCGTACTTAGACGGTTCGTCCACACGGGTAACCATGATGGTTCCCTCGGCCCCGTGGGCCTTGTGGAAGTCCAGGAAGTCCTGCAGTCTGTACTCGCAGATGACGTCGCTGTTGAACACGAAGAACGGATCTCCATCATCCAGCAGTTCCCGGGCTAAGGCCAATGGTCCAGCAGTGCCCAGTGGCTCCGTCTCGTGGGAGCACGAGATCTTGATCTGGTACTGTAAAGTTGTGATATAAAAAAAAAAACATTAGATCACGACTTGGTCTGGACACGTGTCATCTGGACAATTGGCCGCGAACCTTCTTCTCCATGGACTCTAGAGCCGCCAGCATCACTTGTGGCTGGTAGTTCACAGCTAAAATCACCTCGGTTACCCCCACCTGCGCATCAAAAAAATCAAAATAAATAAATCTATTGTATAAGAAACAAAGGTGCCGATAAAAAAAAAATGCGCAAAAGAAGGTTATAAAGCCGCGTTTGCAGGTTGTACGCACCGCCACGAGCGCCTCAATCTGGTGCATGACGATCGATTTGTTGCAGAATTCCACCAGGGGCTTGGGGCACGACAGCGTGAGCGGCCGCAGCCGCGTGCCAAAGCCACCGACAAGAATCAACGCCTTCATCTTCGTCCGGATATGAGATTCGGAAGTTCCGAACGGATCTATAATACATGTACTCTTTTTTAAGTTCGATCAAGTGGACCACATCAAAAAGACTCAAATCTGGATGTCTTCAACTTGGAGCAACTAACAATGTACTGTCCAATTGTATTGGGATGAATGTGTCCTAACTTAGTTTTGGTACGTTCGTTCGTCTTTCCGACCTGAGTCCCAGAAGCTGAAAATAGTCTTTCAACACGGTTGAACCTTTGAGTCGCTCAGGATGTCGGCGGCGCTGGGAAAATGCTGGTGATTGGCTTGCACTTGTCCATTGTCGCCGAGGGTGACAATGCTAACCAGTGCCAGAGTCATCGGCCTCGCTGTCGCGCTTCTGTCACTGGTTTCGGGCTGCATCCACGACACAATCGACCACAAAGTGGTCGACGGCACTCAGCAGTACGGAGAGACCCACCCGTTCGACAGGCGCAACCGGAAACTATCGGAGCAAGACGCGACGAACTACCAGCAGTACGAGACGTCCAGCGCTGAAGACGCCTACCAACCCATTCGGATCACTCCGTACTACGACGAAGCCACCCTGAACCTCCTTTCCAAGGAGCAGCGAGCGGTTATCTACAAAATCATCCCAGACGCCATCGCCCGGTTCAAAAAGGCACTGACAGTCGTCCCTGTTCAAGGCAAATTGACGGCGCAGCACACGTGCAAGACGCAGTGGCTGACGACGCCCCCCACTTGCAAAACGTTCGTCGAGAGCGAGAAATGCCTCGAGATGCCCATTCCAGCCGAGCACTTTGGAGCCACACGATACTGCAACTCGTGTCCGAAAGCGGCTTGTGCAGGTGGGAGCTGCGCCTACACGGAGGCTCAGGGCGTGGCCGACACCGACTTCTTGCTCTACGTGCGCTCTACGACGACCGACTACTGCGGTTCACGGACTTTGGCCTACGCGTCGTCCTGCCAGAAGGACCAGTACGACCGCCCGACGTTTGGCATGGCGAACTTCTGCCCCTCCCAGATCAGCACTGCAGCGGAGGACTACGAGGCTCAAGTGTCGACTGCGATGCACGAAATGACGCACGCGTTGGGCTTCTCGGCGCAGTTTTTCCCTCTCATGCGCTACCCCGACGGAACTCCGCGCACACCACGCGATTCGAACGGCCGACCGCCAACGTACACGTCGGGATCGTGTCCGAACGGGTCGCCCATCGGCTACTACGTCGCGCCCAGCTCCAATACAGTGCAGCACTCGACCGAGAGAGGACACGCCGTCTCCAAAATGGTGACTCCGAACGTTGTAGCCTTCGTGAAAGCTCATTTCGGCTGCGATTCAGTGGTGGGGGCTGAAATCGAGCAGCAGGACGGCACGGGTTGTCTGGGATCCCACTGGGAGGAACGAATCTTCGAACCGGAGTTCATGACGCCCGTCGACAGCTTCCGCAACGTCTTCAGTGCCCTCACGTTGGCCTTCTTTGAGGATTCGGGATGGTACCGCGCCAACACGGCGGCAGCTGAGCGTCTCCACTTCGGAGAGAACCGCGGGTGTAGTTTTGCCACGGAAAAGTGCATTAATCCGAGCACCGGGGCGTCTGTGGCTGCCGACCACTACTGTACCAGCAACACCGCTGAAAGTTGCTCCGTGGACGCTACTTCACGGTCTGTTTGCAGCATTTCCACCGGTAAAACCATCCCAAGCGACTACCGCTACTTTCCAGGCTCTCCCACAATGGGGGGCGAAGATTTTGCAGACTTCTGCCCGATCAACGTCGGCTACTCGTACGGGGACTGTAGCAACCCCAGCAACCTCGCGTTCCCCGGCTCGACCAAGATCAACATTCTGGGGGAATCCTACGGCTCCAACAGTAAGTGCACAGCCACGACGCTGCGCAGTGCCGACTCGTCCAATTGGGTCGTCAACGCACGCCGTCAAACGGGGTGCTACGCGATGCGTTGCTACGGCAACGGTAGTAACGATACGAGCAAGAGCACCGTCGAGTTCACGATCCCCCGTAGTAAATCGAACGACAATGTGCTGGTGAATTGCACCAAGAAAGGGGACAAAATCTCCGTCCCTGGCTTCACTGGCGTCCTCACGTGTCCGGATCCAAGTGTCATCTGCGACTCGGCAGAAAGCTACGACTTCGTGGACGATTCTGGAACTGGCACATCTGGAAGCACCAGCGCTGGCGGCAATGGCAGCACTGGAAATGGCACTGCGAACCTAAGGGCGACCAGTTCAGCGAACACCGTCACGTCTGGAGTGTCTTGGCTGGGTCTCGTACTGGTGCTGGTTGCTGGTTTCATATCAAGTATATTTCAAGTATAATATTTAATAAAAACAATTAGCAAACTGCTTCAATTCCAAATCTGTTCAAGTCTTTGATTTAGCAACCACGTATTGACGAAGCTGTGCTGGAAGAGAAGTGCGTACTCCTGAAGCTCGACAGCTCCAACAGTAGGCAATTGCTGAACTGGAGGATCTGATACTCGCAGCTGTTGGATCGTGAACGCAACGATGAAACGTGAAGGCGCATCTGGAAACAGCTTTCTAAACTCACTTCCTCCAGATTTCTGTGCTGTTTCAAACGATTCAGCGAGGGCAGCAGCGCACGTTTTGTCCATTGAGAACGTCACCAATCCGTTGGGGAGATCAGGGTCTTGCTCAAACGCGGCTTGGAGCTCGATATCTTGTGTTCGAAGGTAAGTCATTCGCTCTTTGACTTGTTCTTCCTCAGCTTCCGTCGTAGATGGGGTCAAAATCTAGAAATTAGAACAAAACACACAAGTAGTGAGCTTTACTTTTACCATCCAAGTCTTTGAAGCAGCTTTTACCTCACGAAGCCACGTAGGAATCACAGTCGAGAGCTGCCAATCTCCAACCCGAAAGCAGCGTACTCTGTCTTCCTCAAGCCCGTCCGTGCCATTACTGGGGCCTCTATCCATCTCAAGAGGGTCATTTGACACGAAGCTGCACATTCCGGAAGCTACTGGGACTTCTGCTGTCTCAACGTCAAAGTTGTCGCTTGTTTCTAGCAACAAATGGGCGAGTTGGTTGGTGACTTGATCCAAAGCGGGTTTTGTATCCATAGTTGTCGATTCTTCTCCTTCTGCACGCTGTAGAGCCTTACGGATGCAAGAATGTCGATACGTATATTGCCCCAGCAACGTTCCTTCTGTGAGCAGGACGCTCGGCCGACACGAATCGGACACTTGCAACGGACCCACGACATACTGAACGATAGTAGGCGCGTCTGGGGTGGGCGAGTTGGGGAACGTCAGGGAGTTTTCACTGCTGTAGACTTCACGGATCACCGACTTGAAACTTTGGTAGCGACTTCCGCTCAGAAAAACGATTTTCTTCTTGCCTTGGTCACTTGCCCGCTGCCAATTGAAGAGTATCTCCAACAGACAAGCAACGTCCTGTCGATAAAACCCAAATTTGCGACGATAAGCAGTATCCATGTTCGCTTTTTCCTCAATTTCTTCCAGAGATTCTTCCATTAGCGCCTCTGTTGATACCAGAAGTAAAGTCGACATTCTGGGAGTTGCCAGCAACACTCGAAGAGCTTCCCACGTTGACTCATGGATGCAGGAGCCTCCAAACTCGTGGATCGGGAGTACAAACAGCCCAAAAGCTCCGAAACTGTGGCCCAAAGGCTTCCGCCACCTCATTTCGCCGCTCTTCAGGCGCTTGGAAGGAGGCAGAAGCAAGTTCTGATAGCGTACGTGGAACTTCGAAAGCAGTTCTCGAACGCTCACATTCTGCTGGTCTTCTCCGTCCTGATTGTTTAGCGGAAGCTGATCGTTCTCGTTCGTCAGTATCAAGTGCGCTCCATTTGCTAAACTTTCGCGAACTCCCGGCGCGTTCCACGTCGCTCGGTACATTTCGCGAAAGCGGCCTTGGATGAGAGACGTCGGGTCCCCATTGCTAGAATCCGCATAGACCAAAGCTTCGTGGATATGGGGATTAAACTCCGGGAAGAACTGGCCGCCAAGGTGAAGCGTAAAATTGAGACCGACGAATGGCATCTCCGCAGTATTCTCAGCTACTGTGTGCCAGAGACTTCGCTCCCGGTCTCCTTGCAAAATACTGATAGTCTTGCGTTCGTTGCACAGGGCTACGACGTCGAACTGCTGCGGAGACGCCGCAATTGTTGTAAAGCTCGCTTGGAATTGATCCGGATGCTGAATGTTCTCAAATGTCACAAGGTAGTAGTGTCCTGGCCGCAAATGTGTGAGGAAGAACGAGTTGGCTTGGTCCGCGAAGAACCGCTGGAATACGCGTCGACTCTCGTGGGTCAGGGGGTTCTCCACTACACACGCAACGTCGGCATCTCTGTCGACTTCCAGCAGGATCACGGCGCACCAGTCGTCTACCCACCCCACAACCGGCCCCAGCAACACTTTAGGTAGACTTCCACTCTGTTGGTCTTTGCCAACGCGAGTCGCTTGGATTCTGCTGCTTTGTCCGCTCTCGAGTTTCAATTCTACGAAACATTTCTCGCTCACGAGTTCTTCGTGCTGGAACTCGAAGCGATCGTGAAGGATTCCGCTCCTCTTTGGCGTCTCGGATCGAAAAGGAGCGGCCGAAATCGCCCCCACGGTGAGCTGCTCGGCTTCTGTCCTCAGTTTTGAGTCCTTCACACGCATTTTCCCAAAGCAACGGACTGGATTGCCCCCACTGAGCACGACAAACTCGCGATTTGGTTGCTGTAGCTTCCACTCGAACAGCTGAGAGAGCAGGCGAGCCTGTGCTGGTCCATCGACACCCCAAGCGCCAGATACAGATCTAGAAGCTTCTACTACGACGTCGTCAATCACAGGAGACTCCGAACAAACCAAGAGTAAGCGGAGATCGGTGCGCTCCAGAGTTTCCTCGATGAATCGCCACTGGACGATGCTCAGTAGCTCATTTTCACGCATTTGGGACCCGCCAGGCTCCAATCGGCTGCTGCGTAGATCCAGCGCGAGGACGCCAATGCTTCCGACCTCGAAGAGGAACTCCTCGCCTCGTTGAGGCGCTAGAATCTGGTTGTAACTCACCATTTGCTTCTCCAGTTTCGCCTTCTCCGCCTCCAATGCTCGAAGGTTTTTCTCCACGCGTCTGGCGCCTTCGACTTCATGTCGTTTCTTCTGCAGCTCCAAGTCTTCCGCCGTTTGGGGGATTTGGCTCGAAAGCACAAAGATTTGAGCTGTCGAGGCCAAAGCTTTCTCCGCGATAGCCAGTAGCTCCGTCTCGCGCTCAAGTACCTGCTTGAAATCGTCGTCCCAAAGCTGCCGCTGGTACTCGTGGTACAGACGTCGCGCACATCGCGTCACAGTTCGAAGGACTTGCATCTAAAACGTCCGCAAAGCATCAAAATCTCAACGCAAAAAGCACCTCAACACGCAGACGTTTCTCCTACCTGCAGCGTGGGCTGCTCATGGTCGATGTAAAACTTGTCACGCGTCGTAAATCTCGGGTAAACGTCTGCATCGTTCCACATCATCAAATTGCTGGCGTTGGCCAGCACAAAGTGCAGGTGAGGGGCCAACGTCCACTGCGTTCGATAGGCAGCGCGAAGGATGTCCGTCGCCTTCTTCTCCATCGCAGTCCAATCAGCTTGAGCGTACGTCAGGCCTTCGCCGTGGAGAAGAAGCAGCTGCACCGCCTTGTCGAACGCTCGCTGCATCGCCACTTGCCCGCCCAAATGCAGGACGAGCTGCATCTCCTGGCGCTCCACCCGCTCTCTCACCTTCGTCCACAGACTCAACTCTCCGCTTTCAAGGTTAAACACGTCGTCTCCACTCACTGCAACGACATTTAACTGATTCCCACGCTCCAAACTCTGAGTCTGGAAGCTCGCTCTCTTCGTCTGGACGTCCTCCGGTCGGATCCCCCCAAACGTTATAATGTAGCGTTTACCCGGTACCAGTCGGTCCAGTACAAACACAGCGGGGGAGTCGGCTTCACAGTGCTCTGAAACGCGATATTGAGGCACCTCCACGTAGGAATTCGTGGCTGCATCCAGCGTTGACACGTGCGCTGTCACAACTGCGCGTCGATTCACTTCCAGAAGCACTCGGGCGCGTTGGAACTCCACTTTCCCCACTACAGGACCCAAAACGACGCTTACATCTGAAAAAAAACAAAGTGAAAACTAGGTGAATTTCGCCCCCCAAAAGGTAACAAATTAAACAATACCTTCTCGAGTGGTAATTATCACATTATCGACTGAAATTTGGCCTGGTGAGAGCAGCGGTGGAGGGCGGCAGCGGCTGCTAAGAGCGTCTAAAGACCGATGCATGTCCACCAGCTCGTCTTTGAGCCGCGTGAGCTCCGTTTCGCCACTAGCGGCGTTCCCCATGACTGCACTTATTACAATACAAATCTAACGATAGAGACGGCCTTTCAAGTTGAAGTGGTCTATCATGAATATTGCGTTATGCAGAAACAATATTTGTAACGACATTGCATTTTTTGAGTTAAAAACAGAAAATGCTGGTCGACAAGAGGAAGGAAGTGCTTCGGCTGTACCGCGAGATCCTGCGCACCACGCGCATGTTCCCGCACCGCAACGAGCAGGGCCAGCTCTGGTCGGACGTGCTGCACAAGAACGCGCGCATGGATATCGAGAAGAACCGCTACGAGACGGTAGAGCGGCGATGAGCACGGCACATTTTTCAAACCGAGAATTCTAATGTTATATTTGTACAATACTGTGCATTAGGACGGTGAGATCATCTCGAAGCATATTATCTTTGGCTGGAAGTGTCTGCAGGAGGTGCAGGAGAAGGTAAACTTGCTAGTCACTGTGGTATTTCACTCCAGAGCTAACGTGAAATTTGCAGATGATGGAGAAGCAGCAGGAATTGTCCAGCATGGACAGTGACCATAAGCAATAAATGTACAGCTACATGTAGGTAGACAGTGCGAGTCTATTGAAGACAGAAATTCACAATAGAGGCATGAAGTGCTGGTTGCTGCGGAACTCGAGGTACAGTGTGAAGAGCACGTGGAGCGACTCGTAGACGTTCTTGTGCACAGGGATGTCCAGTAGAGCGCAGATGACGCGCACGTACTGCTCGAGGCCCATGTCCAAGTCCGCACTGGGCAGCGTCGACTTGCCCAGGAGCTCCTCGAACTCCTCCGGCCACACCTGCATGAGGCTCTCAATGTCTGGCATCGTCTTGGTGTAGTGCACCTGGGGCGGGGGCTTGGTGCGGTGCAAGTCGGCGATGGATTTCATCCAGCGGTCGACCTCTTTAGGCGCCTTCTCTGCGTTCTCGATACTACGCACAACGATGTCGCCGTGCTTCTTCTTGGACGTGGAGCGAAGCTGCAGGTCCAGCACTGTGGCGTCCGATTGGCTCAGACTGGGCTCGTCCAGCATTTTGAGCCCCAGTTGATCCAGTTGGTCGTCCGGACGCGGCACTTTCAGGAAGGCGTCCATGTCCCCCACGGCAGGGATGTACTCGGGAATGAAGCACTTGAGACGCGTCTCCAGCTCGATCTCCTGCGCCTTGAAGCGCCCAATGTACTGGAACAGCTCGCGGATCTCATGGGACACTTTTAGGTGCGCGTAGTCGCTCTCCTTGTACCCGCCGGCGTTCGCCATCATCGCCGCATGGTTGGAGCTCCCACCGGTAGTAGCAGTCCCCGGTCCAGCGCTGGAACTTGCGTGTGGAGTTGCAGGTGCTGCGTGGGCAGTGGATTGGGATTCCTCCGCTTCATCGTCTTCCTCGTCGTCGTCGTCGTCTTCGTCGCCGCTTTCCGATTCGTCCGAAGAACTCGCAGACTCCTGCGCCGGTTTGCGAACTGGTTCCACGCGTTTCTCCGGGGCGGCAACTGCTGGTTTCGGTGCTGGCGTTGGCGTCTCCACCGTCGCTCTCTTGACGTCGCTGGGTGGCGTCTGACGGGCCGCGGAAGGCGCAGGTTTGCTCTCCTTCTTGGCCTTGGGACTCGGGTGGCCGTCGGTGTCCACGCTGTCGCCCGAGTCGCTCAGATCCACTTCTTCATCGAACGGTTTGTTTTTCATCTCGTTGCCCACTGGGGTCGAATCCGCAGCAGTCGCTTTAGCAGTCGCAGCTAGCGGTTTACTTGGAGGTTTGTCCGTCTTCTTGGGGCTGTCGACCTCCTGCACGCTCTCGGACAGCTCGAGCGCTTCGTCGAACGGCTGGTTCTTCACGGCTTTCCCGCCTCCTGCCTGCTTCTTGGGCGAGTTGGGGTCTTCCGACAAGATGCTTCCTTCGGACTCGCTCAGATCCACGGCCTCGTCGAACGGTTGATTGACCAACGCGCGTTCGGAGCCCGCGGCGCCGGCCGGTGCGGACGCTTTGGCTTTGGCGTTGCGGCTGCGGTCGTCATCCGACTCGGACAGGTCTTCGTCGCTGGAGTCCTCGCTCTCTTCGCTGCCGCTGCCAGAGATGTCCTCGTCGCTGTCGTCCTTGCCGGAGTCGTCGTCGTGCTTGGCCTCGCGCTTCGACATGGCTCTGTGGATTCCTGAACCGGCGGATATCCGAGACTGCGCGGCCGCGTCCGTTCGTTCACGAAAGCCGTTGAATTGAATTGGAACGTTTACATGTAGCTGCTTGCTAGCTAGCTGTAGCTCTACATGTAGCCTCGCTCTTGACGAAGTGGGTAGCAGCGAAGACGGACAAGTTCTGGACACCGACTTGGGCGTACGGCAGCACAAACGACGGGAAGACGGAGAACACGTGCGGCATGTCGTCGTGCGCGTCGAACTCGAAATTCGTGACGCCGTCGGCCTTCGCTTTAGCTGCGAGACGCGCACCGTGTTGGAAGATGAAGTCGAGTGTTCCGGTCTGCAAGACGACGGGCGGGAGGCCGCGGAGGTCGCACTGCGCCGAGGAAGCGTCTTCCCACTTGGTCGGATCGTCGCGGTGTGGGTGGTAGGCGGCACTGAAGGCCTGGCACATTGCACGCGACACGAAGCAGTCCGGAGCGTCCGGTTCGTCCCCAGTGAGGTCGACGGCTGGGGATAGAAGCATAGCAGCACGGGGTAGAAGCTGAGGTTTGGAGTCTCGTAGACGGAGTAGAATGGACATCACGAGGCCTCCACCGGCACTGTCGCCTGCCAGAATGACCTGGGAGGGCGACAGACCTTCGTGCTTGAGTAAATAGTCCTCGTACAGGGTGACAGCATCCTCCGGTGGCGCCGGGAAGCGGAATTCGGGGGTTTTGCGGTAGTTTCCAAGGAGAAGGTCGACCTGGTGGTTGTTTCCACTCAACTTGCCTAACTCCTTCTCGATCGTAGAGGCCAACGCAGCACCAAGTGACATGTAGAATCTTGGGCTAAGAACTGCAAAGCCGCCTCCGTGGAGGTAGAATACTACCAGCCCCTTGACTCCAGTAGGGCGAGACTGCTTGTTTCGAAGCCAAATGTGCTCCAAACCGTTGAAATGAACAGCCTCGTGTCTTCGGTTATGTTGATGACAGGAAAACCAGCCGAGAATGGAACCCACGACGTCGCTCTGGATACGGATCCACTGCGCGTGGTGTTGAAGCACCAGTCGGTCTCCGTGCGTGTGCGTGCACGTGTGTAAAACGGCGTGGAGCAGTTCAAAACGCAGTGACCAGGTCGGGAACTTGGTGGTGCACCCTCGCATGACGAACAGTACGAATGTCTTGGAGACCGTGACGACAACGCGTAAGAAGAGCAGGAGCGAGTCCATTGGAGTGCGGCACATGCCCTTGAAGACGGCGTGGATCACTGCGACTGTGAACACCTCACCCAAAGCGAGAAACGTCATGCGTACTACCTTTTCATGCTGTGACTTATCCACGAACACGCTTTGCAGCATGACCGCCAGCACAACCAAAGCTGCGTGGTGGAGGGCCTTGATCGCGATCATAGTTTTGCTTGAATGAGAAAAAGGGGAAGTGCTTCTTGGCTTAGCGTTTCGCGTTGGAAAGATTCCAAAAAGATACCAATAATGACGTTCTTCATATTGTACAGATCCCTACCCTTTCACAACGTGATCAAGAGTTCCGATGCGCCGAATCACTTGGAAAAAGAGATCCGTTTAACTAACTAGCAGACAGCTGCAGTGGCTCGACCCTTGTGGAAAGTAGCTTTGCTGGGGAACTCGACCGGGACAGCGCGTAGAGTTGGAGCCTTTGGCCGAGGTCGTTCAGATACTGGAGACGTCGAATCCTCCTCGTTCTCCTGCTCCTCGCTGGATGAAGTAGCAGTAGAAGCATCAGACGCGTTTGACGTCTCGGACGTGGACGTCGTCTCGATAACCGGCATCAGATTCTTCTTGGACGGCACGTGAACCAGCGAGAACAGCGTCGCGCCACTCACTCGGCGCTTCCCCCTTTTGAACAGGACCTGCTTGGGGAGGAATACGCCGCATTCGGGGACGTCTTCTTCCTGGTACAGACACGCTTTGCCCTCCCGTGGCGGGGGTCTAGCTTCCACGACCTCTTCGAACTGAACAGTCTTCCTGGACGGGTCGTAGATCTTGTGCAACTTCTTCGTCTCGAGCTGAATGCTTTCGACCTTGGCCACCATCTCGTCCTCTGTGGGGACAACCGTGTACTCTTCTTGAGGCGCGATGCTTTTCACTTCGTCGTTGGAGTGCAGACTGCTGTAGTGTTCGTTCTTGAACAGCAACTGCAAGACCCGGTACGGCGCCGGCGGCGGAGGGCTCTGCTTCTCAACGTCGCCTTCGTCATCGTTCGTAACGCGAAGTCTGCGGACGGGTCCAGTGTGGACGACGATGTGGATATTGAACAGCCTCGCCGCCGCGTACAGCTCCAGGTGGCCGCCCCACTCGCCGTCCTCGCGCATACGTGCGCAGTAGTCGCTCACCTGTTCGTCCTCGATGAAAGGCTGGAAGAGCTTCTCCTCCCGCTGGATGAAATCCACGAGCCGTCGTCGGATGTCCTGGTGGAACAGCTCGTTCGTGTAGAGCTGGTCGCTGATGGCTCGGAACAGGCAGTTGCCGTCCTTGGCGATCGACACGACGGCCCACCCGAGGGCGGCGTAGTGCTGTTCTACCTGTTCGTCGCTACTCCAAGGCGCGTCTCGCTCCCCGTCGCAATGTGGCGAATTATACTCAACCCGAGGCACGTACGAGCTGTTGGACTCGGTTCTCTGTTTCGTGCTCTCGAACTGCTCGTCAACTTCCCGTGCTGCTGCGGCGGCGTCGGCTGCGAGATCGTCGCCGACACTGGCGTCGGATTTTGAGCTGGAGCTGAACCAGAAGCGCACGCCCTTGCGTTTGCTGCTCTTGGAGGACGACCGGAGGCTGAAGCGGGAGCTCAACCGGCCACTCGATTGTGGAGACCTAGGAGCTGTCATGGCCGAATCCTTTTCCACTTAATTAACTAACTACTACTGTACAGCAGCAGGTGGTTGCTGTCGCGTGGTGAATTTGCAAATGGGTGAAAGCCCCACTCGCTTCTGAATGAGCAACAGTGGCAGAGGTAGCCAGCAGTTCCGCTCCGTCTGGACATGAACCGGCCGGCTCCATCGAGTCGCGAATACCGGGTAACGCCCATGCCGCTCAACGAACGCCCAAAAACCGTTTGTGGAGCTCAAGGTGCCAGCTGGCGACCTCGTCTAGCGTGGCGTAGTGAACGTCTCAAACGCACGCGGAGACGTCATGCTCCACGTATCAATTGGCGTCTTGGAAAGACGGACAAGAAGGTGGCGGTTTATCCAACGCACGCTCTAGCCTGCAAGTTGCTCGCTTCTCACCAATGCTGCAAACTGGAAGCAGCAAATCATTTATTCCGGCTCGATGGCCGATTATTTCGGCGTCGACGCCAGCTTGCGAGCGCTCTTTGCTTGCTTCTGGAGCTTGCGCAGTTGACGCTGCTCCTTCTTGCTCAAAGTCTTGCCAGATGCGCCTCCAACTGCTACCTGTAACTGTTCACCGAGACTATTTGCCAGACTATCGACCTCTCCGTCTGCCGTATCTGTAGGTGCTTTTGGAGCGACCACCTGGTCCTTGCTTGTGGTCTGCCATCGCTGTTTTGAGTTTCATTGAAGCCGAATCCAACGTCAACGCTTTAGTAACCGAGCGAAAATCCACCGCCAGAAACGTACGCACCTTGGCCAAGTCTTCTGCACGGAAGCTGTCGCAATCGAGTTCAATTGAAACCGGCAGAGTTTCAGGCTCGATAAGGTCTTTTAACGCCCGCACACTGTCGTAGTGGTCGTCGCCGTGATAGGCCACGTGAACGATCCGCGTGGGCTTGAGGCGGTCGCACTCGATCACCATGATCCGAGCGCTGGGCTGGTCCTGGTGGACGATCACGTACACTTGGAAGAGTCTGGCCGCAGCGTACAGCTCCTGGTTGCCACCCCACGTGCCGTCCTCCCGCATGCGCTCGCAGTACTACTAGTACACGACACGGTTAGCGTCTTCAACTGCAAGGAGAACCGCATCGTCAGCAACAACAGCAACTACGTCACCTTTTCGAACTTCTCCTCGTCTTCCATGAACGGTTCAAAGTCGTCGCGATGCTGTTCCAAGTAATCTACAATTTTCTTCATACACAGAATCGCATCAGCAATCCTCTATAACCGTCCTAAAGCTCTTTGCTCTTTGGTCGTCTTACCTTGCGAACTTCTGCGTGTTGATGCTGATCTCCGTAGAGCTGGTCGCCTAGAGCTCTGCACATGTAGAACGTAGGAGAATAAAATCGCAATTTTCAACTACACATAGCATGGCGCTGTAGAGCTGTCCGAGTGACGTACCGAAACAAGCAATTGCCATCCGCTTCCACCTCCTGTAGACAGAATGCAACGTCAATCTACAAATGCCGGAGACCAGTTGAATAGACTCCAACTGTAACATTTGAGCACTACCGTCCTACGTGCAGTTTGCAGCCCAAGTCGGACAGTTGTTTCCGCATTTGCTTGATGGCGTCGGTGTCCACCACGTACGAGTCTTTCGTCCTCTTCTTGTGGCGGTTCTTCTCCTTTGCCACGACGGCATCCAGTTTCTTGCCCGTAGCAGCCTCAAAAATCACTTTCTACTCGCAAAAACACGGTCACGAGCCAGCAACACACGTATATACGCCGTGCACTAAGTATTATCCAGCCACGAGCGTTCGTACCGGAGCCTTCTTGGCCAGCGTCTTGACGGCCTTGCGCCCCATTATGGACAAGTGTTTTAAATCTACAAATCCAGGTCTACCTGGAAAGAGGATCTTTTTGCACCAATCAAAAGGTTTCATAGCTTAAACATTTCGTTATGTCCGCAGCCAGTCAATAGCACACAGTTCAAGCAGGAAGATGGTCGAGACCCGCCGCACGTCGCGCCGCCTCCAGGCCAAGGCAAAGGCCACCGCCAGCCCAACGCCATCGCCGATGAGTTCGCCTGTCGGTCGCGCACCTGTCAGGAGATCGCGCCGCACGCCGTCGCCTCGAAGCCGCGCCAAGAAGCAGGTGGATCGCGAGACCAGCGACGAGTCCGCACAGGAGATCCCCATCACGTCGGACGAGGACAAGGAGCGGCAGACGGAAGAGAAGGAGGAGGAAGTAGTGGTTGTTGACTCGGAGACGGAGTCTGAAAAGTGGCAGGAGAAGAAGAATCAGGCGAGAAAACAGGAGCAGAAAGTGGTGGTCATTGATTCAGAGTCCGAAGAGAAGGAGGCAGAACAGGAACAGACTGAAGAGAAGCCTGAGGCTGAAGAAGAAGAAGAAGAAGAGATTATGCTGCTGGATGAGGAGGAAGAAGAAGAAAGTGGAGATGAAAAGGAGGACGAAGAAGACGATGATGAAGATATTGACCAATACGTACGTGTATTACCAGAACCAGTAGTTGTTGAAAGGGTCTTGTGCTGATATATAATTGCTCTCTACTTACTGCAGGCTTTCCTCGCTGCGTCGGGCCTGAACCTGTCTACAAAGTCCAGTGCTCCGTCCTCTGCGGCGCCTGCGCAACCTGCCGCTGCGAACCTGTCGCCATCCGAAGTGCTGAAGCGGCGATTGGTTCCTAACCAGCTGGACAGCGGTGCGTCCCAGTACAAGGAGTTCTTCAGCTTTGACGGCTCGAAACGCGCGCAGGCTGCGACGATTCGCGCCGACGCGCGAGCGACCGAGGAGGCCAAGGTGCTGGCAGCGGGTCAGAAGGCCGTTGCCCACTCGGAGAGGCAACGCACCGAGTCCCAACACAAGAAATCGGCCGGCCGCCGGTGGTTCAACTTCGAGTCGGACGAGATGACGGACGACGCGCGCCGCGACTTCGCCCTGCTGCGCATGCGTAACTACCTGGACCCGAAGAAGTTCTACAAGAGCTCAGACCACTCGCGCGCACTGCCCAAGCACTTCCAGATGGGCGTCGTGATCGAGGGCGCGCACGAGTTCCATTCGGCGCGGCTCACGAAGAAACAGCGCCGCAAAACCTTCACGGACGAGATCATGGCGGACGAGGCCGTGGTGCAGTACACGCACCGCGTGGCCGGCAACATCCAGAAGGCACGCAGTAACCAGGGCCGCAAAAAGAGACGACGCAACTAGATCTGGCGTGAAAGTGGTCTCTGTGGCCGAGCAATATAGATTTCCATGCATGACGTTGCCTGTTGGTGTTGAAGACGGTCGTGAGCAACCCACGGATTGTTCACAACGGCCGCCTCGTGAAAGATTTGAAGGTGTCGCCGTGAAGAGCATCACGCGCGTGCTCTCTGGGCAATACAAGCTTCGTACTTGCGCGCGGCTGCTTGGAAACGCCGTCGTCGCCGTCGTCACTTATGCCGTTCACGCGCGACTTGTGGTGCTTGGTTTCCACTTCAACATGCCGCCGGCGGCTCTTGTGAGGCTGTCCGAGTTGAGGTGCAACTTGCGATCATTCACGAACTTGCGCTGCGAGCCACAAGGCAAAAGATGGTCGCGTTAACGGCGTCGATGAAGTTTACAGCCCAGTGGGCCATGCTGAAGCGTGTGTGGGCTGATCCGGAGCGCCGACGCGTGATCGTCCGCCTGCTTTTCAACGGCACAGCCGGATTCGTAACCTTGGCGATTCTCCACGAGACGTTCAAGGGCGTGTGCAGTACGCCCTGGGAAGCTGTGCGGTTGGTCGCGCGTTTGGTCGCTGTCATCGCCTCAACCGTCTTCGCGTTCGTGGCGCGCGGCTTCAAGCCCAGATTCAAGCACTGGACGCTTCGCTTTGACATCCTCCGCGCTGTCATCAAAGAATGCGCTAGCGGACGCAACGGTGAGCGGATGGTGGTTGATGCTAAGCACGCGCGTGTGGTCCGATCGCAGAGTGCCGCCTTCGGGACGGTTCTGGGGTGGTTCGCGTGTCGACAATTCGGCCGGCGGGTTGAACCGGTTCACGCCAATGGACTGGAGCACGTCTGGCTTCGGTCTTCAGCTCCACGTACGCCCGCGAGCAAGCGGTTCGTTGTGCTGTACGTCCACGGCGGCGGCTTCGCAGTCATGAGTCCTAGACTGTACATTTCATTCGGAGCGACTCTCGCCGGTGCTATCGAGAAGCAGATCCGTCAACAGCTCGGCACCGACGATCCCGTTCAGGTCGACGTCTTCCTCGGTAACTACCGCAAGGCACCGGAACACTGTTTCCCCACGCCTCCTGAAGATACCGTCGCGGCGTACAAGCATCTGCTCCATAGTGAGGGGATCCCTCCTGAACAGATCATCCTCGCGGGGGACAGCGCCGGCGGTGGCCTGGTGATGTCGACTCTACTGAGAATGCGCGACGCGAGCAGGGAGCACCTGCCGTTAGCTGCCATTCTACTCTGCCCGGCGGTTGATCTGTCAGAGATTGAGACGCACGGGGACTCGAAGGCGTCGTCAGCGCACTGTCTTCTGGCCCCGGAGATGATCGCTGCCGGTCGACTGGTCTACCACACGACTGCGTCGGACCCAACGACGTGGGCGGATGCTTCATCTGTCCACTGCGATCTGCGCGGTCTTCCGCCTGTGTTCGTCCAAGCTGCAAGCCTCGACTACATCTACCAACACTCGATCCGACTGGCACAGAAAGCAAAGGCCGACGGCGTGACGAACTGGGAGCTGGACGTTCACGACGGACTTCCGCACGTGTTCTCCATCTTCCCGTCCTACGTGCTGCCGTACGCGCAGGTTGGCGTGCAACGTGCCGCTACTTTCGCTGCAAAGCACTTCGTCAAAGCTGCTGTTGGTGCGGATAAGGACGGCACTGCCACTGCAGCGTAAGTGCAGACCGACAACTTCCGATTGTAGTGCTGAATAAAGATACATGGATTTGTCATTGATTGCTTTTCTGGTTGCGTAGTACGGTAGCGCTCGCTTAGGCTGCCATCGCGGCGGGGTTGAAGCCGCTGCTGGTCTTCAACGTCGGGCGCAGTTGCCGGACAATGAAGTTTGCCATCTTCTCGATGGCCACGTCGGCGTGCGGCAGGAACCAGGCCGGGAAGATCGGGAACACGTGACTCATCGACGGGTGAACGTCGTACTCCCAGTTGCTCACGCCGTCCGCTTTGGCTTTGGCCACCAGACGCACTGCGTGTTGGTGGATGCTGTCGAGATCTCCAGTCTGTACGAACACTGGTGGCAGGTTGCGGAGATCGCAGTGGACGGACGACGCATCGCCCCACTCGTTCTGGTCCTCGATCGACGGGTGGTACGCCTTCAGCACTGCGTTGCAGCATTCAGGGGTCAAGATGCAATACGGAGATGGACATTCGTCACCAGTGAGGTCGACGTAGGGGCAAAGTAGAGCAGCGCACAGAGGCAGGAAGTGGGGCTTGGTACGGCGCTCTCTCAGCATAGCGGACATGACCAAACCGGCGCCGGCGCTGTCACCAGCAAGGACGACTTGAGACGGGTCCAGGTTTTCATGGTACAGCAAGTGTTCATACACCTTGACGATGTCCTGCGGTTGCGTCGGGTAGCTGTACTTGGGCACCTTCCGGTAGTTCGCCAGGAAGATCTCCACGTGCACGTTACCAGCGGCTTCCGGACCAAGTTGGCGCACTAGCTCCTTCTCGATGAAGCTGCACAGGGCGTTGCTGAAGTGGATGTACAGTCTCGGACTCATGATGGCAAAGCCGCCTCCATGCGCGTACAGCACCACAAGTCTCTTGGTGCCAGGCTTTCGAGGCGTTTGCGACCGCAACCAGATATGCTCCAGACCGTTGATCTTGACCGGTTCGTAGCGCTTCCCCGCTTTACGACAAGCTTTACGCCCCCAGAAGGTGCCGAACCACTCACTCTGTTCACGAACAATGGACGCGTAGCTCTCGTCCCCCAGTACCCGTTTACCGTACAGCTCCATCCCCACCCGAATGAATACGCGGAACAACTCGAAGCGCAGTGTCCATTGTGGGAAAACGGGCTTGAAACCTCGAGCGACGAACTGGAGGACGGTCTTAGCGAAAGCGTAGAGCAGACTACCAAGCAGGTAGGCTCCTTCCAGCGGGTTCTTGCACAGACCGCGCATCGCAATGTGCAGCACCTTGAGCACCAGCGCAACGCCCGCGCCACCAAACAGCAGCAGCAAGAGCTTGTAGCGCCGGTGCGGATCAGTCCACGCCAATACCAACGCGGTGGAAACGGCCCACGGCGTCGCCTTGAGCACGGACTGCAGACGACCGACCTTGGCGAGCATGGCGAACGTTGCTGGTTGCGTTTTCAACGCTGGAAGGACGTTGCAGAAATGCAAATGAGCCAGTGAGCTGCTCACCCTCCATTAGCCTCCGCCGTCACCGTCGAGAGCCTCGGCCCGAGACCGCAGCGCAGCCAGCTGGTGGGCGAAGCCATGCCGGCAAGGACCTCTTGCTTCGTCTGCACAGCGCACGCAATGCTGATGGATCCCACTCGCCTTGACAACAGGACGGAGAGCGCCGTTGAACTACCAGTGCTGGCAAGGCTGAAGCAGCCTTAAGGTCGTCGCTGCACGGTCGTGTTGATCGGGAATGAGCCCGGTTAGAAGAGCTCAACTTCCCACTCGAGCGCTTGGACGATACCTTCCCATTTTCGTTCGAGGTGACGTGTTGGTCATGAGTACTGTGTATATTTCCTGATGTCCCGAGGTCCGCGCTACGACGGAGCCTGACCTCGTCTTCGCGGCTATGACATCCCTGTCACCGCGACCTCGCGTGATGACGACGGATGGCCAAGGGATCTGATCTCGTGGCCCGGACAGGTCATACCAGGCACCCGAACTTCGGACCCACGTTGAAGGCCTGCTTGATTCTCCTAAGCATGCAAGATACGTCGAGGAGTGCTGCATTCCTGTGCAAGACAAAAGATATAGATAAGGGATACTTCAAAGTTACACGTACGTCTCAGTCGCTCACTGGGAAATCCGTCGAGTCGAAGTTCATTATCGCCTTGCTTGGTCTGTCTAGGCCTGGGTGCGGCGCTTCTCAGCCGCAGCCACGGCCTCCGCGAGACTTTTCTCGAACGGTGGGTAGCACACTCCTTCCTCCGTGATGATGCCGGTCAGGTAGCGGTTGGGCGTGACGTCGAACGCCGGGTTGAACACCGGGCAGCCCTCAGGCGCGATGCGAACGCCGCGAATGCAGGCAACTTCGTCGGCGCTTCGCTCCTCGATGGGGATGCCCATGCCCTCGAGGAAGTTGAGGTCGATGGTGCTTGTCGGTACGCACGCGTACACCGGCACCTTGTTCTCCTTGGCGACCACGGCTAGCTTGTACGTGCCAATCTTGTTGACGACGTCACCGTTGGCCGCGACGCGATCGGCTCCGAACAGCACCACGTCCACCTTACCTGAGAGCATGAGGTAACCCGCAGCGTTGTCGGCGATGAGGTGGATCGGCACGCCCTCACGCATGAGCTCCCATGCCGAGAGACGTGCGCCTTGCAGGCGTGGGCGTGTTTCATCCACCCACACGTGAACGTTCTTGCCCTGCGCGTGGCACTCGTAGATGACGCCGATAGCCGTGCCAATGTCGACAGTGGCCAGCGCGCCGGTGTTGCAGTGATGCAGGATGTTGGCACCGTTCGGGACGACTTCAGCTCCGAACTCACTCAGCCGTTTGTTGATGGCCACGTCCTCCTCGGCCAAAGCCTGCGCCACCGTGAGCGTGTACGCCGCTAAGTCAGCCACGCTCACGTCCGTCTGCACCTTGGCGCGCAGCTCCTTGAGCACACGTTCCGTCGCCCACGTGAGATTGACAGCAGTAGGTCGCGCAGCGTCGATGGCGGTCTTGGCCTGCTCCACAGCCTTGAGCAGGTCCTCCTTGGTGCTGTCGGCCGTGGTCTGGAAGTTCTTGGCGCCAATCGCCAGACCGAACGCGCCGGCCGCGCCGATGGCGGGGGCACCACGCACGGTCATGTCTGCAATAGCCCGCGTGACGTCCTCCACCGTCTCGCAGCGCATAAGCACCAGCTCCGTCGGGAGTTTGCGCTGGTCGATGAGCTGCAGACCGCCGTCGGTCCACAGCACGGAGCGCATTCGTTCGGCAGCCATCGTGTCTGTCCGTTGTGTGGGTCAAAATGGGCGGTTCGGATAGCTGATCCCGTGATTGGCCGGTCGCCGGTCGCGAGTTTGGACGTACACGATCTTGAAGCGATGCAGTGGACACGCGAGCTCAACGACCTGCTGAACCAGTGCGTGTTCGCAAGCGGCTACGACTTCGAGGCATCAAGTGAGTTGTTCTGCCAGCAGGCCATTAAACTGCGGCTGTGGCGTGAAGACGGGGAGCTGGTCGTGACGGCGAACCAATGTCAGGAGCAGTGGACGGCCTTGAACCCAACCGGGGACGAAGACGACGAAGATGAAGAGGGCAAGGGGGGACATCCCGAGACGCGCGTTGACGAGAGTCAACATGATACTGTAGAACTTGTCGAAGAAGAAGACGACTACGTTGTTGTGCCCGATGGAGGCCCTCGACTGGAACTGTCGTTGTCAGACGCGGAGCTGGATCAGTTGTTGAGTACACTGCCGCCTAGTGAGGGGCCTGGACGCGCTGGCTCTTCATCTGCGGACGAGAAAGACGGCCGAAGTGAGATGCAGTGGGTGTTGGAGTTCTTGACGGACCCTGACGCCATCGCTCGTGTCGATGCCGAAGCGAAAAACATGATGGGGGCTCCTGAAAAGCACGATGATGACAACTACCAGGTCTTTTTGCAAGACCTCCACGATGCCAACTTGATGGTTCCAGCGCCTAGTGCAGCTACAAGTATTAGGAATTCAGAGAGACAGCAGCAAACCGGGAGCGAGGTCGACAGTTTTGGAGACAGCAGCGGAGACGACGAAGAGGACTGGGAACGCACTCGACAAGAGATGAAACACTCGATGAAACAGCGCTAACTTCTCGAACTCTACAACAAACTGCATTGATGCCCACTCCACCATAATTAAATCATAAATAATGCACCAGCTCATTCTCTAGCAGCTAATACTCACGCTTTTCGTCTTTTGGCTTGCCGCTTTCTCGGAGCAGATTTCGCAGTAGGACTCGCGATCTCCTTCTGCTTGCGCTTAGCATGCTTTTCGGGTTCTTCCACGTGCATGACGCTGGCATCGAGACCAACCTCCTCACTGAGAACCTCAAGCCAAAGTAGTTGCTTGTCGCTTAGTCGGTCTCGAGGACCCTTTACTTCAACAACCTTCATCTGTGCGTTGCTCATATCCCTTAGCAGGTCAAGAACATGTAACAGCGGTTGAACGTCGAGCTTGGCCTCTGATGCTGTTTCCTCTGAACCTTCTTCCTTCAGCAACGCCGTACTCGAGGACGTTTTCTCATTCATGTTCAGCTCCTCATCCATTCCACAAAACGCATAAATGTTCAGATAACCATTGCTGTCGATTGGCCACCGAGGAGACAACGGCACAGGATAATCCTCAGGGCCCGAGAGTTCAAACCGTAAAAGGAGAAGATCAGGCAAGCCATTTTGTGCCTGATGAAACTCCTTCGACGTGGTCATGTAACGCAGAATGCTAGCAAGCTGCGCCCGTCCTATTGCTGCAATAGCAAGTAAATGGAACTGCAATGACGCAAGAGCGTCAGTAGGCCAGTGCACAAATCGAGTCACTTTCCCGAACTCGGAGTTCCACCTTGTCGCAACTGTAGTCAAAAGTTCCTCCATGGTCCATTCATCCTTCACCTGAGCTAACCGACGCTCAATGAGATCACGCCGAGTCTCGTAAAATATGTCTGCATAACCGAAATCCAGAGGGGCTGACTGGAACGGTGTTTGAAAGACATCAGGGATGCTCGCGTACAGGACGTCCCACATTAAAATTCCAAACAGATTTCCAAACACCAAGCCTTCAGAATGGATTCCGTACCACCCCCCAATCTTCAGCTTGTCCCCAGATAATTCATACCCTCGATAGTACTGCAAAACAAGCTGCTCCACAGTGCATGGCTCATCGTCGTAGCCCACGAACCGTGATTTCTCGCCTGTTTGTCTATTTAGTGGACGGCCGACGATATGGTTGCGACGGTACTCGTAGCTAGGGTGTGCCGCAGCATTCGCTTCATCTTTATTCATGCTGTCCTCCAGACTTGGGGTAATCATGCTGTTTCCAGTACTTTGCAGGAGTAGGTCAGCAGTGGACAGCGACTCCATTGGCATCGTTTCGCCACGATCTTTTTGACGCTCCAGTCGGTTTAGACGCCTTTGGAGTGCAATTCGGTCCGCCGCAAGCACATGCGGATCCTCCAGCGCATTTACGCACGTGTCTCGAGCTTGGTCTGAACATTTCAAATGCTCCAAATTCAAGGCTAGCCGATCCCACCAGTATCCACGTTTTCGCTCGAGAAACGGAGCAGCTAGCAACTCATTCAGCAGCAAGGTGGAAATCTGGTACTTCCGCATCTTCTCATACAAACCTACTGCAGTGTGTAAAGCGCGGACCAGGTGATAACCAGCATTGCACTTGGAGAAGTACGCCGGAATACCTGAGATACTGTATGCAGCCGCCTTCATCCACTTCAAATACGCCTGCAGGCAGCCTCTACATGCCAGTACTAAGTCGTCCAAAGACTGCATCTTCTCGATTTCGCCGTAAAACTGGTCCCAACTACGTAATTGCCAGTCAGCTGACACTTTATTCTCCATCTTCCCAGGAGGCTTGACTCCAGCGCACTCGTCCTCTGTCTCAGTTGACTCTCCATCTTCATATATAATGAGCAAGAGTCTCTGGAAAGCGAGGAAAACAGGCGGGCTATCAGGTATGACCCATTTTAGCTCTAGGTCCGGTTCCTGGTACTCCTTTTCCGGTGTCACGATCTGAATACACTGCTCAACAACACTCATAATGCGATGCAACTGGTACGCCACCTCATAGCTCACGTACACTTCCGACGAAGGGAAGACACGGTGGGAGTTTAGCACTTCCGGGGTAGTTGAATCACCACTCGAGCACTTTGTAAGTGCATACCCCGGGTATGCCACTTTCTTGAAAAACACCATCAAGCCCGGCCACTGTGTCGGTTCCTGCCGCAACTTATGCATCGCCAACTCAATAAGCCGCCCCACACCCTCCAACTGTGGGGGCATGAGAGACGTCGCGTTGAAAGGCGGCGTCGACACAAAGTAGAACAGTCGATGCATTCTCAGCATTAAATCTCTCGTCTCGGGCGTCATCCTCAGTGCCATGACATTGGAGCTCTTTCTGCCCGTCAGAGGGTAGTTATCCAGCCAAATCTGCTGCATCAACTGTGCCACCGGAATCCTGGAGCCGTCGATGCGTTTCTGCGACTTCACCACCTTCTTGATGACCACCATGAGGTCTGCTTTAGCGATGTGTTTCTTACTACCTGTCATTTTCTTGTACAAAGCTGCAAGTTCTGGCGCTGTAGCGCATCGCTCAATAGCATCGAGTGCAGTGTCAAGTCTAAGCATCTCCTGTTTTTGCTGTGAGCCGGGAGATAGCAGTCTTTCTGCCTTTGTAGCAAGAGTTCTGGTAGTTTTCATCGACGCAGCTGCAGAAACTGGGAATTTCTGCAGAAAACCGGCCTTAATCATCACGTGAATGACATCCTGCACCTGTTCGTTGACTGGTAGCTGCTCCCGCAGCTCTGGGTCCGGTTGCTCCTGTTTGACGTCCTCAGCTTGCCTGAAGTAGCGGAAGAGCGACGTAGTCTTGAACCACGGGCCTTGGCGCTGGAACAAACGCGCATACAGCTGCTGCTCAAAAGGCTTGAGCTCTGTGAGGAATCGGGACGCAATGGCGCGCTCCTGAGGTGACAGCAGCTCGCGGAAGTCCTCGCGATCGAACAGGATCGTAGTCAGCACGAGACTGAAGTGGCGGGCGTACGCATCTTCCCACACTGGCGGCTCCTCGCTCTCGTCGACTCCAGGCTCGGGCTTCGGCTCGCGCTTGACTTCCGCGTCCATTGATGAAGAATGATTGTCCGTTGCGAATTCGACCCAAAAGAGTGACTGTCAGTAATTGCTTGATGTTTGTTGCTCGTTAAAAGTACACCCTTTTCGGACAACCTCTTCCCCCCCTCTAAAGCGAAAACTCGCGACGATCAAGAATGGCCTCCAATTTGACCAAGCGCCGAGCTCCCGATGACGCCGTCGCCGACGCCTTCGTGTCTGCCGCCCCAGGCGCCTCCGACATCGCCGCACTGACAGTCGAGGCAGCTGCCAGCTCCGTCGCCATGGTCGCGCCCGTGCCGAAGCCGTCCAAGCCGCGGCGCCAGAGCGGCGGCAACGGGAACCTCACCAACTACCAGCGCAAGGTCATCTGCGAGTTCTACCGCAAGAGCGGCGGCGTCATGTCGCAGAAGGACTTGGCGCAGTGGACCAAGCACGAGTTCCAACTGAAGAAGACGCCTGCGCAGTCCACGATCTCGGGCATCCTGCGACGCCAGCACGAGTTCATCAACATGAGTTCGCTGGAGCTGGGCATCAAGAAGCGGCGCGTGGTGCAGCACCCGCAGCTGGACAGTGCGCTGGCCAATTGGGTCATCCAGATGGCAGGCCGTGGCCAGACTGTGCAGGGAGATCTGACGAAGGAAAAGGCCAAGGAGTTCGCCAAGATGCTCGGCATCCCCGACAGCGAGCAGCCCGAGTTCTCCAATGGATGGCTCCACTCGTTCCAGCTGAGACACAACTTTAGCTTCAGGAAGTTCAATGCAGACCACCATCATTCAGCAAACGCAGGCCTGGAAGACGCCACCGCTGCAGTCGCGACTGCAGGAAATGCACGGCGCAGTTCAGGGGTTGGACAGAAAGTGCTTTACTGGACCAACATGGAGACGCTGATGAGCGAGACGGACAAGTACGACCCGAAGGACGTCTTTGCTGTAGAGGAGACGCCGGTGCTGTACACGATGCCACCGGTGCAAAATGCGCTGGAGGAAGGACGGATGCGCTGCAAGAAGAGGTTCGTGGTGTCGTTGGCTGCGAATGCCGACGGAACCGAGAAACTGCAGCCGCTGTTTGTCTCGCACCACGAGCACCCCAAGTGTTTCCGCAAGAAAACGGCCGAGCAGCACGGACTGCACTACTTCTCGAACAACAAGGCCTGGATGACTGGCGTCATCTTCTCCCGTTGGCTACAGCGACTGGACTTTGCCATGGCCAACCAGAAGCGCCGCATCCTGCTGTTTATCAACGACATGCCGTCCCATGTAGTGGCGCACTTGGACCTCACGAACGTCGTAGTGTTTATTCTCACCCCTGCGGTCATGCAGATGCTAAACCCCATCACGTCGCGCGTGGTGACCACGTTCAAGAAGCGCTTCCGCCGCTACCATCTGCGCCACGCTATCGATAAGTCCGAGACGAGTAAGAGCGCCATGTTCGATGTGGATGTCCTGCAAGCGATGAAGTGGGCAGCTGCCAGTTGGGACGAGATCACGACGGAGACGATCAAGCGCGCTTGGATCCCGACGCAGCTGGTGCGCAACCGGGTGACAATGGACGAGCATGATCTATTACAGGAAGAGGAGGAAGTGCTGCTGGATACGGAACTAGAGCACCTGATGCTCTTCCTGCGCCTGCCGAACCCCGTGCCGATGATGGAGTATCTAAACGATGAGACCATGTCGGATTACCCTGTGCACGAAGACAAATTTGACGTCGTCTCCAACGTCTGCGAGGTGCCGGAGGACGAAGTTGACGAGTCGATCGAAGAGAGCCCTGGCCGCACTCTGTCACTGCAGGAGAAGTTGAAGGCGTTCCGAGATGTTCTGCACGTCTTGAAGGACCGAAGTGATGCTGACGACAGTGCTCTGAACGCCATTCGACGAGTACAAGACGCTATCCGAATGGAAGGTCAGAAAGAAGCGATGAGTGCGCTGGGCTCCGGTGGAGATACGAAGAGTGTTTTCGACTTGGATTCTAGTCTTGGTGGCGAAGGAACCAATAGCTCTGCTTCAATGACACAGCTCGAAGTTGACAGCCAGCAGGCCATGGATGCGTCTTCACTCCTGGATACGTCGGAGAGCTCGGCTCTATCCGCTGCATCCGCCTCGTTAGCTGAGGGTGCAGTAGACCACACGAGCTCCATATTGGGCGGAGCTGCAGATGGCGAAGACCGCCAACACGTTAACGACTTCCACGCGGTGATCTAACTTCTGACGACGAGCCCCGTTGATCCATGCGGTTTGTATTGTGTGAGAAAACGCACGCTATGATGAGTTCGAGATAATGCACTTACTCCTCCTAACTTGAATTTCATGCTCAGCTTTGGCGGTTTGTCTTTGGCAAACAGCACCTAGCCACGTTTACTTTTGCAGGACGAGCATCCGATATCGCTCCTTCTTCTTCTTGGTAAGATCCATCGCCAATCCCGAGCCGATGGTATGTAGAATGGACTTGTGCTTCCGCATCTCTCGTACAGTCTGTTCCCAGCGCCGGAATGCCGGTCGAAGCTGCCGCGTCCGCACCGTGTGGATGAACATCAAGAAGATGGCTCGATGCCTCTCGTAGACTGTCGCGTCACCCCATTTCTCCAGTGCCATAGACAAGGTTCGACGCAGGAACTTACGCATCAACCGCTTGGACGCAGCTTGAACCCGGCGCTGCTCCTCGGTGAGCAAGTACCGCAGTGCGTAGTCGGCGGCTTCCGCGACGTCGTTGCTTTTCCAGTCAGCGATGACGTTGGTTATCGTTTCAACGAGCTGCGTGCAGGCATCCAGCTCGTTCCGAGTCTCTTCTCCGACGTGGATGGCATGCAGACGGTCTAAACGAGCCTGAGCTGTGACGAGAGACAGCTCCAGTTCATTCAGCCGAGACAAGAAATGCACGCGGCAATCGCACACGCTCTCGACGAGTCCCAGCGCAGTTATCTCGTCTTCAAGTTGCGGCCTGGTGCCTTCATCGAGTCCGTAGGCGACGTTGCCCATCGCAATCAACGCCCAGTAGAGAACGCGCGATTCCTGACGGTGGTCGAGCAACGTGCGTTGCAGCAGAGCGAGGCCATTAAGCTCAGCGATTTCCCACTTGACGCTGGCTGGATGGAGGAACGTGTTAGGGGATACACAACAGCTATGCGCGGGGTTGAAACGCACCATTTTCGTACGAGAAACCCGCGAGGATGTGGCAGCATTCCCCTACAACTGCAGCTTCGAGACGATACGCGTCGCGCTCTAAGAACGAGAGCATCAACTCCACCCCCGAGCAGGACTCAAGCACGAGTTTGGCTGCCCCGTTGTCACTCAAGATTTTCCCAATCAATTCCAAGCACAACAGAGGAATCTGCAGCTCTTCTCCAGCCGATTCTTCGGATGTGTGCGAGCGAAGAACGTTGCAAAGTACTTGGAAGCGGGAGGTTTCCGTCATGAACATTTGGCTATTCTGCTCAAGACACGCGAGTTTGAGAAAGAGGCGAAGAATGAGGGCGATCGTGGCGTTTTCATTGGGAAACCATGCGATTGAGTCGAGAAGCGTCTCCAAAGCGCGGCAATTGAACAGCTCCTGCTCGAGTTTCCGTTGATTTGAGACTCCAGGCTGGCCCCGATCGCCACGTAACCCATCCGTTTGCGCTTCCCACTCCTGTCGATCGGCCTCCTCGTGTTTCTCCAATTGTGCGAAGATCCACTGGACACTGCGGAACTGCGTCTGCGGGTCGCTTCGTTGCTGCTGCATCCGTTTGACCGCCTCCTTTACACTTGTGCAATGTCGAAGTCGCCAAGCCAACGACACTTGGTGGAGCGTGATGAACCTCACGGCAGAGCTCCACCGGCTTTGCTTCATGCGGTTAACTGCTCGACAGCGCAACGAGTACATGGTGTCATGCTGCAGATCGCCAATGTAGTGCGTGGTCTTGGACCCGCTGTAGACGTGTTCAAACGGTTCGTGGTGGAGAGTATCAAGAGCGCTGTGACGACAAATTTCAAGCTCATAATGGACAGGGAGGCCGCGCAGAGGCTCCCAGTTCCTCGGAAGCTGCCAATACACTTGCACACCGGTCGAAGCCACGCAAGAAGTCAATATGAACGGCTCGGGGGGTGCTGAAACGTCATAAAAATGGGCAGGAGGTTAGTAAAACTGCAAGACAAGTGAATGACAAGGCTTACGTACTTACGAGAACGAGTGCCGTGGTCAAGATGGGCTTAATGTACCAGCAGGTCAGCGGTGGTGGCTCCTTTGGACCGGCAAACGGTTGAACGCCAACCAACTTCCCCCCACGCGTGAAAACCCCACAACCAGCCGCCCCCGTCTCCGCGACTCGGTCGTATTGTAAATGCTGCGGGTTAATGGAGTTTGGGGCGAGTCGCGCCAGTTGCCGTTGGTGCAGCACTTGCAGCTTCCCGTGTGGATGACCTACGACTTCGAGAGACGCGCCTGGACGCAAGCTTTCCGCTTCACCACAGCCAAGTTTACGGTCGTTCATCTCGAAGCGCAGCGGCTGGACGTTCGTACCTGCCGCTAGCAAGAACTGGTCTTCATTCAGAGCGCACAGAGCGAGATCAAAGCGAGGCTTGTGAGCCGTTTTCTTGGGCGACGGAGGTGGATGGGAAGCTCCGTTGAGAGGCTGCAAGCGTGCAGAGGAATCCTCCGGCATCTTGATTCCAGCGAAGAAAGTGTCGGCGGCCAGCATCACTGGGAAAGCGACCCGTTCGTTTGCATAATTGCAGACTGCGCGAGCGGACCGGGCCGTATTCTCATCCGCCAGCGTCTTACCGTCACTTAGAACACACAAGAGACCGCAGAATCGGCCGATGATACCGGAGCCGTAAGGATTCCCGTCGGATGAGATCTTACAAACGGCTTTGCGGAAGTAGAAGGCCTCGATCTCCAGGTCATCGTCATCGCTGGAAGTACGCTTGGACTGGGCGCCGGCAGTGCCAGGCCGAGGACGGAAAAACGGTGGCTTGAGCTCGGATCGCTCGCCTGTGCGGGTGTTGAGGTAGTAGAACACGCGCTTGTCGGGGTCGAACAGCTTCATGTAGTTCTCACGCACCAATTGCCGGATCGTTTTCTTGGCCAGGAATGCGCGCACAAGGCGCTGGATGCGTTGTGCAGCCTCCTTGGGCGAAAACTCCACGCGACCGCGTGCGATATGTTGATCCCCAGGGAGGAACCGGACCAGCAGCAGCGGTTTATCCCAAGTACTCTCGTTAGTTAGCGTGTTGACGTAGAAGTGCTGCTTGCGAATGGGGTCGTAGTGCTTCTCGTAGACACTGAGGAGCAAACGCGCCATGCGCTGGCGACTGAGAAATGCTCGGAGCTGATTTTGTAGCACCCGGGCGGCACAGTCTTCTTCGTGCGCTCTCCATTCGTCCACCAGCGACGTCTTCGCATCGGACGTGCTGTTCGCCGCCGTTTTACGTCGGCCATCAGCACCACCTCGACCAGCTCCTCCTCGCCTACCAGCGCCACGCATGACCAACCTGTTCAGACACAGTTGGTACCGGTAACCGTCGCGACGACTTGGTTGAAAACGGTTAAAGCGAGTAAATATTGTCGGCATCGGCGTGTTGTATCAAGTTATCCCGCTGTGCGTGCAGGCTAAACGATCAGAGTAGAGGTTTAAGCAGTAGAGTTGAGCTTGAGGCGCTGTATCCGGCGCTCGACGGTGTCCAGCTGCTTGCGCAGTGAACGACGTCGACCCTTCTTGCCGCGGCCCTGCTCGTTGGACATCGTGTCTTGCAGCGCCTTCACTCGTACCTGCAGTTCCTCCAGCGATCCGGACACCAACGGCACGTGTTCGTCACAGAACACGTCTTCATCGGTCTCTCCACGAGCTTTCGCATCAACACGGCACGCCGCGCAGAGCAGCACGTGCATGCGGCAGTAGGCGCAACGCGTGCCTGACAACGTGTCGTGCGGCACGTGGCAGCGCTCACATTGACCCGTGACCGTTTGATCTTCGGACGCCATGGTCACGCGCTGGTCGAAGACGAAGTTCTTGCCCTGGAAGAGGCCGCCGCCGTCCGGGAAGCGCTCAAGGTAGCGATGGATGCCTCCTTCCAGTTGGTAGACGTTCTCCAGCCCCAAGTGCTTGAGATAAGCCGAAGCTTTCTCGCACCGGATACCGCCGGTGCAGTACATAAGCACCTTATCCTTCTGCTGCAGCATGGGCAGTTCGTCTCGCACCCACTGCGGGAACTGGCCAAAGCGCCGAGTCTTGGGGTTCAGCGCGCCGGCAAAGTGGCCGACGTTGAACTCGTACGTGTTGCGGACATCGATGAGCGCGATGGACGCGGGGTCGCCGCCCAACTGCTCGGAGCGGAACTGCTCCGGGGTCAAGTGGCGGCCGCGGACACTCAAATCGTACGCGTCGTCCGGGAGCTCCAGCGCGACGATCTCCGCGACGACGCGCACCTGCAGCTCCGGGAACGGCTCCACGTGCGACTCGCTGGTTTTCCAGTCCACGTCGGCGAATTGCGGCTGCTGCTTCATGGCGTCGATGTAGCTCTGCACACTGGAGCTGGAGCCACCGAGCGTTCCGTTGATGCCTTCGAGCGCGAGTCGCACGCGCCCAGTGAGTCCCAACGTAGCGCACAGCTGTTCATGAGCGAGTGCGAAGGCTTGGAGCGCTTCCTCTGTCTCGCACAGACGCACGTATTTGTAGTAGAGCACCACGACGTACGCGCCGTCGTCCTGCGTCATGCCGTGCCGTTTGTTCTTGATGTATGTAGGCCGATATCGAGATAAACCGTGTGGACGACGAGAGACGGGATCAGAATCAGATCATGGAGACTGAGGAGATCAAGTGGCGAAACGAACGGCTCGTGCTGTATGACACGCTGGAGCGAAGCGCCGAGAACGGATTGGATCATGACGCGGTCCTTGCATCGAGGTAACTAGGAGAGCAAGGCCTTTAGCTGTAGAAATGACTGACCGGTGCTGTACAGGGAGTTATTCGACTTTGACGAGTCGGGTCATGCTGTTCCGAAAGAGTTCGCGTTCCAGCATGAGGATGACGCCGTGACGGTTGTGTGTGCGGAGATCCCACAAACTGCTGCTCGACACTGGGGGAGCTTTACACAGGAGCTTCTTAAGGCTTTGACAGGCGAAGCAGCAGAGAGCGACTTGGTGCAGGCTTCGCAGATGAAAGACGTGTACGTGAGCGACCAGGATATCATGCACGTGACACTATTCTACACGTCGCATCCGGCCGACCTCGCCCCAAGACGAGTGGAGGAGCTCAAGAACGAGAGGGTCACGCGGGAGATCGCTCTGCTGCGAGAATTGGTGACGCACTTCGAGCCGATCCGCATGGTCCCTGTGAAGGTGGTGCTGGCTTCGTCGGGCGCGATTCTAATGCTTTTCCAGTGCATACAGAGGAGCGATGATGATAGTTGCCATGCCGGGCAGAAGCTGAGGAATACTGGAAGGCGCGCCGAGTTCGGCGTCGACCTGCTTCGCCAAGCAGCACAGGAGATGTTCCCGTTCGTGTCGAAGAAAAGTCCGAACATCATCATCCACACGACACTAGCTCGCGTCATGTCACCCGATGCCTTTGACGAGGCTGCGTTGACTCGAGTCCGCGAGGCGTGCCAACGGATTTCACAGGAACTTGCCAAAACTGGGAATGGCAACGCCTTCGTCGTGGACAAGCTCTGGTACGTGGATGAATCGCACTTCATCCGCCCCACAGGACACACGACAACGGTTTCCTTGGGTTAGGACAACAACTCATCCAAGCGAAGACAACTCAGCTTTGACTCTGCTAAACTTTAGGCGTACAGTACAAAATGCCTTCAGGCGCGACTGGCAAAATTCGCATCATGCCGACCAATAAAAGCTCACTTCAGTTTTGGACACGAAGCAGAAAAAAGTCAACAAAAGCATGAGCAGCGAGCAGGAAGCGCAGTGGCGCCAGCAGCGCAGCGAGCTCTACGAGGAGCTGTACGCGGGTGGCAAGAAGGCGCTCAACCGCGAGAGCGTGCGCAAGACCAGGCAGAACTTCGTTCCCGGGCCGACGCTCGAGTCCAAGCCCTATGAGCTCCCGACGGAAAACGACGGCGTGGCACTCATCTGCGCGCCAATCCCCGTCGAAATGGCAACACGATGCCATGCCATCGGCACGGAGCTGACCAACCTGCTACCGCGCGAGGCTGAGACCAACAACGCCGTGGCCTGCGTGACGCGCCGCGAGCTCATGCACATCACGCTTTTCCACACGTCGCACCCGGGCGATCTCGCTCCAAACGCGAGGCTGCGCTTTCCCCAGGACGTGGCGCAGCTCAAGGAAATGTGCGTGCATATTGCACCGTTCCGTATGGCACCCGTGAAGGTGCTCATGGCCTCGTCGGGCGCCATCATCATGCTGTTTCAGTGCCTGGCCACCACCGACAAGCTCAGCGACGACGTCGTCAACGCGCGCACCGAGTTCTCGGTGGATCACATCCGCCGCGTGGCCAAGGAAACGTTCTCGTATGCGCCGAAGACTGACACGCGCGTGATCATCCATTCGACACTAGGGCGCGTGCTATCGCCCGACTTGAGCGACGCCGACCTGGACCGCCTGCGCGCCCGGTGCGAGGAGATCACGGCAGAGCTGGCTGCCGATCCACAGCCGGCGCTCTTCGACAATCTCTGGTTCGTGGAGGAGACTCATAACCTGTCACCGCAAGGACCCAAGACGGAGGTGCCTCTCCTTGGCGGCGTGGCGCAGTAATGAACTACAGCATCGGGGGTCTGAGGTACACAGGTATTGCAAATGGGTGTTTAGTTTCGATCAACATGACTTTGTGTACGTTCACACCAATCGAACAGCACAGAACAACCGATGACATCCTCACCGACCGACCGCTCCCTGTGGCTGGCTTCGCCCATATTCATGACAAGATGTTAGCGGGCGGAAATACGACCAGCCGTAGAAGAGACGGCTCACGCTGGAAGCTCGAGCCTCTCGCTGGTCGCCTTCGCTATTGTTCGCCATCAAGCCGTCGGAGAATCATGGAGGTGGCGATGGGAGTATTGGCAAGACGTTGGCAGTGCCAGCCTGGCATGGCGCTGGTACTGCACTATTAATACCGCAGCAATTGCGTGAATATGCATGTGCGTGTGTTTTAACAACGGAAACAGAAAGTGTAGCGGAACACAACGATCAAATTATGATTATCACGGTTATGGACTGGGCTCGAACGCCGACGAAGGCTGAAGCCGCGCTCTGCATCGCCGGGCCGTTATAAACTAGGGGAGCGTCTGCACTGTGCGTATCGCTTGGGTGGCATGAACTGTGCGTCTGCGGAGGGTGATCTATGCGTGGCGCCGCTGATTCTGCTGCTGGCGCTGCGCTACGACCTGCGCCACGAGAGCTGCCAGGTCTCTCAGTTGTGCTGACGCGTCCACCACTTGCGCCTCCATTTTCCGCAACGATTTCTTGAGACCGTCCAAGTCCGCACGACGTCGCCGCTTGGCGGCCGCCTGTGCTTCTTCTTCCTCTTCGCCAAAATCCTCGACCTCAAAGCCGCTGTCGCTGTCGTCGCTCGAGCTCTCGCCTGATGTAGTGCAGCAGCTCTCGACAGCGCTGAGGTCGCCAGAGTTTTCCTCCAGTTTGAAGGCTCCGTTGCGGCGCCGCTTGTGGCTGAGTACGCGCGGCTCTACTGTGGCGGACATCGACGACGACTGGGAATCCATGGTGGGACGGGTGTGCATTACTTGACTTGATGCTGCGAGTGTTTCAACTTTGCTTCCGTTTTATTCGAAGCAACTGAACTGAGTGAGCACTAGGACGCACAATGGGAACTGGCGGTCGGCCATCGAGCTTCGGCTCGCTTTTCGGCAGCGAAGTCGCTCAGGTTCCAGAGCGGTTATAAAAAAATGCGCCGGGGTATGGCGGCCGGTCGATTTATGCCGCTCAAAGTCACTTTGAGAAAGTATATTGTCCGATAAGCCTAGGGGTCGGTCGGTCGGTGAATCTTCTCCCTGGGAATAGCGACATGGCTCCAAATATTAGATGAACAACAGAGGCGAATCAACCTTGCAATAGCGGCTTCTTTTCGACCCGGTTTTACACGGTTTAGGACTGGACTGTCTGTGTCGGTCGTCTTCGCCAGACCAAGTAACTTGCACTCAGTATGCATGCTTTCCGGTCGGGGATGCAGTCGACGTTCGCCTCGCTCCCGGTCGGTCGGTATATGAGTTTTTGTAAGCTCGAGCCTACCCGGGCCTGACCCGAATTCGGCGAGCTTCGCCCTGTCGCCGGCAGTGACGAGTCGCTGCGAATCTACTAGCGAGATACTCGCGATGATCATTGGCTTACTTTAGTTCGATCCGCACCTAATTGAGAAAAGCGCACCTAGGAAAAAAAGAGGAACCGCCTCAGAAAAGCTTTTGCCAGACAGCCTGTAGTTGCAACTCTGCGATCGGTACTGAGCTGTATCTCAAGTCGAGATTCTCGACCGCAGACGCTAGCTGGGTCTATTGAAGAAGTCGTGTCGTTATCGAGCGCGTACAATGGGGTCTTTTATTCACGGTATGGACTGGAAGGACTGGAATAGCGCTCAGGATGCCACAACAATGCCCCATCTGAAGCCTTCATCTCGAAATCCGTGAAGTCGATACGCTTCTTGGCCGTTCGTGATCTCTCTGCGCACCTTCGTGATCAAGAGACTGTCCGTCGCAAGTCACTGCAGTATCCCCCTCGAAACTACAGTACTACCGGTACTACCGGCGTTAGTACGTTTCTAAGAGCGACTTGACAACCTAGGGAGGCGAAGGACCTTTGCCGAAGGTGACCCAGCAAAATCTACGGTGTTCGCTGGTGATCCAAGCTAGCAAACCTGAACAGAGGCGCATCAACCGGCCACAAGCAGCCTGCCACCGATTTGATGGCTACCGAGAGGTGGTTGGTTGTTGAACCGACAAGCTCGTCGTGTGAAGTGACGGTAGGTAGTGTGTTAAGGTCACATTCAGTACATGTAGCTGACATCAAGGTCGGATGCAGACAGACCGCATGCACGCGCTCCACACGAAAACATCCCTCAGAACGCTGTCGAAATCCTTAAATGACTGTCACCGCCAGATTAACGTTAAAAGCAGCGGAAAGTTTTACAAACTTTATAAACATTGACTTGATGTTTGTAAGCCACGTTCTGAAGTAACGCTAACATGTTGTCAAAGGTCGCGATCCATTTATCCAGATCCCAAAATCCAAGCACCGGGCCATGGCGGGGGGTGACGACGTGCTGTGTGTGGCGCTGCTGTTCTGCGCCACCTTCGGCGTGGGCTCCATGAGCTTCGGCTCCATTTTCGCAGCTGCGGGGCCCGTTTTCGCAGCTATGGGCGTCTACTTCATCTCAGCCTGCAACCTTCACGCGAGGTTCGGAAATTCCAATTGACAGGATCGAAAGTCGTTTTTTTCTCCACTAATTGCATTTGTGTGGGGCATATGCAGCGTTGCAATCAGTAAATCTCTCATGGTCGCGCCTGTGAACGTACGGACCTTCAGTGATCTCGGCTACTTCGCATTCGGAGAGACCGGACGCCGCATAGTGCTGCTGTCCGAGTGGGGCGCGTGTTTCCTCAGCCCCATCGCCTTCCTGATCCTGGGTGGGACTATTCTACTCCCGTGCCTGTTTGAAGGGACTGTGGCTGGGGACCAGTGGAGTCCTACGCACTGGATCATCGTCATGAGTCTCGGTGTACTGCCCGTGATCTTGATTCCGACGCTGAAAGCGGCCGCTCCCTTGGCCTACATGGGCGGAATCGTAGCTGTGCTAGCAGACGCCATTTGTGTCGGGTATAGTCTACAGAACATCCCTCCTTCCCCTCGAGAGACGCAGATTCAAACCGACCACGCGATCCAGACGTTCGGCACCATCATGTTCGCTACCGGTACGGCTATCATCATCCCCCCCATTCAACGCCAGCATACAGATCCAGCCCGGTTAGCCAACCTGGTATCGCTTACACTGCTCTTTATCACGTCCATTTACATGCTCATTGGGGTCGTGACGTACTACCAGTTCGGCTGCACGGCGCCTGCGACATTGCTGGACCAACTACCCGAAGCTAGTTCGGCGCGGAAAGTCGCATCCGCTTTCATGTTGGCTCACGTGACGATTGCATTCCCATTGCTACTCAACCCAACGCTGTTCGACATGGAGCGCTACATTCTCGGCAAAGATGCAGACCACGAGGTGCTTCAGCAAACGCTGAGTCTTCGCGCAGCCAAATCTGCTGCTACTTCCAGTCAGAGCAAGCCAATTCTCGGGAAATCAGGGGCTGTTGGAGCAGTTCCTCCACCAAAGATCTCTACTGATCCTATTCCGGAAGAGGAAGGGTTCTTGTATGGCAACAGCACGCCATACTTCCAAGCGACATCGCCTACTCCGAGTGAAAGCGCTTACTCGACCGAGGCCTACACCTCGTCCGACCGTCTGTGCAGTGGCTTGATCCGTACGATCACTGTATGGTCTCAGGCCTTCCTGGCAGTCATGTTCCAGGCCTCTTTCGTGGACATTCTGAGTTTCATCGGGGCCACGGCGGTCACAGTGTCGTGCATGGTCATGCCGTGTCTGTGCTACCTTCGCGTCCACCCGATCGCCACGCAGACGTTCAGGGGCAAATGCGACCGCTTCATGTGCCACTTGACGATCATCAGCAGCGTCTTCCTCGGTATCTACTGTGCCGTCATCGCAGTGGGCAATATTAGTCGGGATATGAAGCGCTTCCGTCTGTTCCAGGCCGCCGAGTCGAACATGGCGGTCAACACCACCCTCACTGACGAATATCCTTACTGCCACGAAGGCGAACGGAACTAACGAACGGAGCGAGTGCCAAGGAGAACTAATGAACAAAAGGAATGTAAATTCAAGTGTTTTTAGGTCACTTTAGTCCGCAACGGGGTGAACTCTCATGTCACTCGCCGAATTCTGTCGGCCTGCAGTTCGATAGCGACCACTAAGTCCGCTTAGGCCGTTCAGCGCAAGACTCGCATTGTTTCCGGAGAAGAGACTGCCACTGATAGGTTGGTTGAACCACTTGAGGATCTGCTCCACATTCTCACCAGTGAGTGCGCTGGTTTTGATAATGTGCAGAGGCCCGCTGTCCGGTTCGGCCAGAAGGCGATCAAAGCACAAAAAGGTCTGCAAAAGCGTGTCGTCCACCACGAAGTCGGCGTCAATCTGGTTGATCACGAGCAGTTTGGGCTTGTGGCGCATCTCGTCGACACTCAGAATGGAGAAGAGCTCGATGGCCGACGCTGCCAACTGCGTGGCGTTGCTGGCGTCGACCAGGAAGAGCCAAAAGTGGCAGGACTCGAAGTACGACGGCCACATGGGCAGCAATTGGCCTCCAACCTCACGCAGCGTGCAGATTCTGCCCCCATCCAGTGGCAGCGACCAGTGTTCGACACCAACGCTCGGCTGCGTGTGGGCGTCAACGACGTACTCTTCGTCCTTGAAGTCGTCCTCCTTGACCGTCTTGTTGTTGCTGCACGGCTTCGCCACAAACGCCACGACCCGCTCCAGTACAGTCTTCTGCTTGCGCACGACCTGCGCCGTTAGCTGGCGGAGCAGAAGCGTCTTGCCCACACCGTCCAGTCCGAGCACCAGACCTGTCCTCATTTTGCGAACCGGTTCACCTTAGAATAGGCCCCATCTGCCAAAACGGACTAACAAACTTGGACATGACGAACTCCATTCCGGTGGCAGATAGATAGATAGATACATGTATAACCCGTGGCTGAACGAGCCACGATGACCTGCAACGACACGACCCACTTGCGTGCTCTGGTGGAATAAGGCAGGATGAAAATTCTGTTCGCGACCAACGACGAGTTTGAGAGCGGATGTCGATTGCTTTTGGAGCTGGATGCTACTTGCACCACCTTGCTCGGAGACTGCCGCAGTGTGGGCGACCACTGCGCCTAGGTAATGCAGACCCCATTCGTTACTAAGTGCTACTGGGGCCGGCTTCAACTTGCCGTATGTTGCCCGAACTTCGAGCCACACCGCGGCCCTCCCGGCTCTTGCTGCCTTGCTGTTCTCTCGTCCTCGCATTGAGATGGTGCCGCGTTCGGTTGCAACGGGGTCTGGAGCGGAGCGAGTCACGAAGGAAGTTACACCTGGCGGTGGGGGAGCTCACTCTGAAGCTGCAAAGGCGCTCAAGATTTGCCATCGTAGGGAATTGGTGACGTCTGATGACGGCCTACATTCGCTGGCGTCTTGGTGCAAGCTATTGTGCACCGCAATGCAATGCTTCAGCGGTGTAAAAATCCAATCGACAATCGATCGATCCATCAACCTGCACGACACTTGCGGGTGGTCCGCCCCCGGCCCATCGCAAGGCGATTTCATCAGGTGTCCGCATTGCGCAAGTCTCATCTGCACGTGGGACCTGTTGCGGCAACATTTGCGGCTTCCGGCCGCAAAAATCGACTTGGAAGGCGTAAGCTGCGTCGCCAAGTGTAAATCGCAATCAAAGTCAAAGTCCGCTCGATGCCAGCCTCAAGTGCGAAGTTGAAGGGTAGAAGCCGCTTTCGCTAGGAGGAAGAGCATGTCAATCGCCGTTTTGTATACGGCGCCGTCTCCGAGCAGGGCTATCCACTGGCGTGAAGCTCTTGAAGGGCGAGAGAGTCCTGTCGTAGGGTCTCTAGAGCCATCTCCAACGAGCCCTCGATCCGGCCAAGAGAGCGCGAAAACCTCCAGCCGGGAGGGCCAGCAACGGAGCGGGACACAACAGGCAACAAACTCCGGACAGCGTTGCATTGTAAATTTTTGGGCACATTTGTTTCGCACACAGCTATAAGCAATCACCGAAAATAGGCTGATTTTAAATAGTACCCATTTACAAGATGGCGCTACAGTACAGATGCCACCAACACCTTCGACATCGACTCCAGACTGCTAACAGTATGCAGTAGCTGCAGAAGTTTACCATAGATATATATGTTTGCTAGCTCACCCAGATGGACTCTTCTACTTTTTTTTTTTTCGATGCGTCAAGTTGCAGTAGTGAGCTACATCTTGACTGTGAATGTTCAGTGGAAGGAACAACTACGCCATGGTTTAAAGTGCATTACTCTCACGTTGTCTCTGTATCACCGATGTGATAAATAGAGAGGATCTGGCGTGCTGCTCCGAAAATTTGCCTGCTTTGTTCAACGGAAGCGTCTTCTGTCCAAGTCTGCCGTGCCATTTCGGTGGCAATCTGCCTTTCGACGCCCAAAAAAACTCCTCGCATTAACGATTAACGCTAGCAATTAACAACAGTCTCTGCTGATACTCTCGGTGTCTACTTCGAAGTATCTGCAATCGAAGTACTACACTAGGAACGGCCGCGTTTTCCAGTCGCATCGAGCAGCTCGATTTAGTGCCCATTTCACCCCAAATGGGTCTTACACATCTCTTGCTCTTTTTCAGATGATAGGGGTCGTGTGCAACACCTCGACCCAGCCTTTCCCGCCATACAAACAGTCAGTCGTTGACAAACAACTGCGTTGCTCCCGCGCTGGCGCTCAGTTTCCGACTCGAGCGAGTGCGGCGCGAGCGACTTCGCGGAATCGACTTCAGCACAAGGGGCGCAAAGCTTTCCCCTCCTCCTCCACTTTCCGCCGGCACCTCGGCTGGAAAGTATCTGCAACAACAGGCAACAGCGCCGAAAAGGCAACTTATATATCACAGGTTTCGGGTCCGTCCACCGAGTGGATCCGCTCGTCCGCCTCATCAATGGTCAACTACGGGTCTTTATACCGACCGCGGCATCGACAGCACAAGGCCGCGTCCACCACGTCGCGCCCCAGCGATACGCCGTCTGCGCCGGATGCGCAGCACTGGGCGAGCAGCAGCGGCCGGTCCAACTTCAGCGCCGGCGCCGGCACCGCCGACAGCGTCACGCCCGACGCGTACCTGAATTTCAACGACCAGCAACAGGACGCACTTCTGCTGGACGCGCGCGCAAATGCCGCCGCGCTGCTGGTGGATGCCGTAGCTGACGCTGACAAGTGGCAGTTTGTCACTGCGCGCGGCTCGCTCAACGTCTACGAACTGCGCGCGGACTCGATGGAGCGCGTGTCCAGCATGACGCCGGCCGACCCGACGCAGCTGGCGCAACACATGCACACGATGCTAGCCACCACGCGCGTGCGCGCGACGCTGGACGACTTTATGCGCCTGATGGCGTCCCCCAAGCGCGACACGTTCCAGAACGTACAGGCGGCGTTGTTCGAGGAGCGCGTGCAGCTGGCCGACGTGTTCACAAGCTTCGGCAGCCTCCCGAGCGGCCGCGTAGGTCGCAGCTCGTCCACATCGTCGTCCATCAGCTCCAGCTCGCGGTCGCAGAGCGGCGCCGAGACGGAGCAGTACGCAGTCAAATACATGTCCATCAAGGGCCGCGCCGCACGCACGAACTCCGGTGCGGCGCTAAACGGCAGCTCGGCGTCCAACTCGCTCAAGTTCGGCGGCAAGAACAGGCATAGGGAACGACAGGCAGCCCGATTGCACAGTGGCAATGGACGACAAGCCGAGGGAGCGCAGGAACAGGGACTCACCATGTGTCTGGCCGAGTACGCGACCATCCGGCGCGCGCAGATCCGCGGTCCCATGGCGCACAACCAGGCACAGGATTTCGAGGACCAACGCGTCGGGATCATCTCTCACCATTCGATCGAGGACCCGGGCGTGACGAGATACTGCCAACCGATCGTGACGTCGGCCGATTCCAAGTCCAAGTCATCGTCCTCACATCCGGCCGACCTCGTGGTCACGGCTCGAGCGCTGGTGCAGTTCTCGGGTATTGTGGCGTACCCTGTGGCGTCGTCCGTAGCCGGCGAGAACGTGTTGGAGGTTCTCATCAAGTTTAGCTGCTACGACGCCAACGGCGTGACGACGACGCGAAGAATGAACATGCTGTCGTACTTGACGGCATTCCAACAGCTCAACACGGCGCTGCTGGTCATGCGGCTGCGCGAGTCGCCGTATCTGACATCGGAGAACTGGGTCAAGAGCAGGAAGAGCTGCTGTGTATGTCAGGGCAAGTTCACCATGTCACGGAGGAAACACCACTGTCGTCTGTGCGGCGACGTGGCGTGCTCCAAGTGCTCGGAGATCCACCAGATCAAGTTGGGCAAGGCCGGCAAATGCCCGTTCCGGATCTGCGTCAACTGCGAACGCGGCCAGGACGACAACCAGAGACTGAGCAGAGGCCAGATGAACCCTCAGGTCCAGGGAGCAGCGCAGCCGCCCAGGACGCCGGTGAACGGGATCAACGCCCTGCGCCGTCGCCTTGGCAGCGGCAGCGCGGTGTCGCGCAGTCCGGAGGACGACGACGAGTACAACCGCGCGCCGTCGACGAACTCGAGTAGCGGAGACAGCTCGGACGTTTACGACTCGCGCGGTCTGTTGTCATCCCACACATCGACGAACCCGGACCGGACGTTGTCGAACATGTCTGGAAGTACAGTGAGTAGCTTCAACAGCAGCCGCGGCCTGGGCGCGTTCGGGAAGAGCAGCAGCTCCAAGACGCTGAGCATCAGCGGGAGCAGCTTCGGCGGCAGCTTCTACAAGCAAAGCAACGCGAGTAACGCCACGACCGTGAGCAGTTCGCGCGGCAGTCGGTTCGACTATGAGAGCGAAAACGACGTGGAAGGGAACGACATCGAAGGGAAAGATGACAGCGACACGGAGAAGACGGTCGAGGTGGTTCGGGAGGCGTCGCGAGAAGTGGAAAGAGAGCCTGACGTGGACGCGTCCAATGTAGATATCGAGTCCATTGAGGCGACGGAAGTGGCGTCCGTGTGCTCGTCATCTCCGTCTTCCCCCAGCAGTGCCGTGATTGAGAGCGACCAGTTCTACAAACGCTTCTCCGAGCTGTCCCTCATGGACTTCCACGACTCAGAGTTCGACTTGTCGATCAAGGGAGGCCTCCCTGGTCGCATGACGGGCAAGTCAGTGTACGACTTCGACGACTCCGAGGCCGACCCGGATTCGGACCGTGAGGACTTGGGCGGCATCGGCGAAGAGGAGGACGAAGACGGAGAAGACGAGGAAGAGGAGGATATCTTCGACTTTGACATGCGCGAGCTGGACGAAGCCGACGAGGACGACGGAATGGAGTTCCACGACTCGAACGTCGGGTTGGACTTCAAGCTGCAGGATCTCAACTTGCAGGACTACCACGGTCTGGATGAGCTGGAAGAAGGAGACGAAGACTTCGATGAGGAGGTCGTGGAGGAGATCCACACCGACGTGGTGCTGGCGAGATCTCGAGTGGGGACACCACTGGACGAAGAGCGTGCGGCTCGCCTTGCGGAATACGGCGTCATGGACTCGGCCAAGGAGCACATCTACGATCTGGTGGCGAAGCAGGCGGCCCAGCACTCGAGCTGTTCCATGGCTACGATCAGTTTCGTGGACGCGCGGCGTGAATTCATCAAGTCGAGCTTCGGACTGGTGCGGGACCGTGAGCTGAGTGAGGTCCCCATCACGCACTCTCTCACTGCAGAGATCATGCGGCGCTTCCCTGCTCGCAAGGCTCACGATGTAGACGGCGACGACGAGGACGACGCGGAGGTCGTGACCGTGCTGGACGCGAGGCGAGATGACGCGCTGGCCACTAATTTATTCGTCACCGAGGCGCCCAACCTGCGGTTCGTCATGGGCGTGCCGTTCCGTGCGCGCGACGGCGTCGTCCTTGGCGCTCTCATTGTGGCCGATTCCCAGCCGCGCAGCGTCGTGCCGGTGCGCCAGCGATCGCTGCTGAAGGATCTGGCGGAGCAGGTGAGTGCGCTGCTGGAAGATCAGTGGACGCGCAACCAGGAGCACGCCAAGCTCGCGAGCTCGCAGACCGGCCAGCTCCGTGATCAGCTTGTGGATCTGCTCTCGCAGTCGTACACGACCGGACTGCAGATGCAGCAGAACGAGCGCACGATGGAGCAGTCCACGACTTCGCTGTCTTCGTCCGCACACAAACCGCAGTACGCGAAGGACTTTCGCCACATGCAGAGCGTCGAGTTATGAGTTTGTCCAGTACCAGAGCGTCCGTCTGTCGTATGAGCCCTTCGTGGCTGGTTGAGTGTCTGGGTGATTGCAGCTCGGACGTCCACTGTAGAGCATTGAGGAGAATAGCGAGCGGCAATGGAAGCCGTAGCTCGAGACCCGCTATTATTTTTATGTAAGCACCACCGCTGCAACGGAAGGAATACAGCACCTAATTATCACTCTTGTTCGCTCCAGTGTCCGATGAACAAAAGAAAACGATGCACCAAAGCGTCAAAGAAACGAGTGTCATGGACAAAATTTGTTTTATTCACAGGTCGTAAGACCTGTGCTCCGACCGCCATTACTGTAATGTTTAACTTCGTCTTATCTTCGTCCACTCCAATGTATGCAAATACGTCCGTAATTTGAATACGGACGAAGATAGTGATTACACTGTACATTTGGCGCCTAGTGTATGACATGTCATACACTAGGCGCCAAATGTACAAAGCATAAATCTTTAGGCATGTGCTAGTGGTACAAACAAGTTACATAGTCCTGCTACGTGGTACAAATCCGGCACAAATGAGTTTGTATTTGTACAACCAGCTACA
>LGSM01000193.1:0-53760 GCA_001314345.1 Phytophthora multivora | reverse complement strand
CGTCGCACGTCTTTCATGTAGGTCACTAGGTCAGAGACGCCAGGAAATATTTCCTTACGTCCCTGACCTTTCAGCGTCTTCGATGTAGAGTGGCCCTTGAAGCTCCAAATGTCTTCGGCTTGGTTCCTCCAGTCGTAGATGGTGGGCCGGGCAATGTCAAGTTGCTCGCCGGCCCGCTTGACACCAACACGCACAGCCAAAGCTAGCGCTTCCCGCTTCTGCTTGATCGTGTAGCTTCGTTCGACGCGGACCATGCAAAATGTGCAGTGAATTAGCTACTGGGTAGAGAAGTTTTAGCTCCAAGCCAATGGTTTTGTTATATTATATTATTGGCTAATATATTTCGTTCTGGCTAAATGATTCGTTAAAATTCGATCATTTTTTACTATGGCGGGAAGATTGTACCACTTTCAAAAGTCGGATTTTTAAGTCCGTCGGATATATCCGTCGTTGTCTGTACATGTAGGCTACATGATGTAGCCCAGTACTGGACCACCATAGCGGACCAAGCTTCTTCCTAACCCCCACGACAACGAATATGGACTCCTCGCAGCTAGACATGAGACACTGGTAATAGCATAAGTCTGCAAGACGTAAATCCAGCTAACGTTATTAAAATCAACTTTTACCTACCTACATGTAGCCCACTAGACCATCAGGAGATCCTAAGTATTTGTACAGGGACATGGACATGTATTATATTTGAAGCCGGACAAATAGGCACATATATAGTATACCGGTAGTTATATAAATTATTCTCTTCTCCGGATTGTATTACGCCACCATAGATTACGACGTCGTCACGACGACCGTGATTGAACCGTTCAATTTGAACGTTCTGTGCATGTACCGGTAGTGAGCCAGATGAAGATTTCGTTTGGGCTGGGGATGCACGTGCCAACGAAATTTGCTTTGCTGCGCAGCCTGCGGCTACCATATTGGTGGCTAGGAATTCATCTGCAAATTCTGTTGACAGTGGTGCTGTCATAATCGAGAAGCAATGGATAATAACCAGGTAAGTGAGCACGCGCTTTCCAAGTACTTAGGTACTTCGTATGTGATAATGGTAACGTTACTACTTGGAAGTACATAATATGTTATGCTAACGCTTTGTACGCTGTCGGCCCATTCTGCATTAGTGTATGGGTTGCTACCGAGGGTTCAGGTCTTTCTAGAGGCATGATACCCGTAGACAGAGCTGCAGCTGAGCGCGACACTGGGAGGAGTTAGCCGTCCAAACCGCGACAATTATGCATTCTGAAGTTGTGTAACCTTATCTTATTACTACTACTTGTACTGTATTTTTATTTTAAATTCCCGAGCTCCATCGAATCGCCTTTAGAGTGTTGCCAAGTTTGCTCCATTGCTGTCCGAATAAAGTGGGACAGTGGGTTCGGTGTGATGCCTTTAGGTTTATAGGAATGAGCTCATGAACTACATCGAAGTGAGGGGGAACCTCACGCACATGAGTTTCTTTGTTTTGGAAGGCATCGCATTCATGGTGGTTTTGCCCGTCCCTCCTTACTGTGCATGGCAAATTCAAGGACATGCAAAAGAGCAATTCTACGGCTCATTATAATTCACAGCATTTTTCGAGATACTCTCTTTTCGGACTCGAAGTGGGCCGAGAGCGTTCGCCAACAACCACAGCAAGGGCGACATGGGCCTGGCGACACCTCGAGATCAAAATGTCAATGTCAAGACTCTCGGTCTTAAGCTCCCAGCAATTTCAGTTAGGAAACTAACAAACACACAAGTCTGGAGCAATGCGAGACACAAACGGTGGAACAAGGCAAGTTGAAGGAGCTATAACTTGACAGCTTCAGAACAAGTAAGGGTAACCAGTGTTGTATCTACGAGGAGAATCGGTGATGCGAGGCTTGTAGTGAGGCTCAAGAATACCGGGATCAAGAAGCAGTTCTTTTGTATCTTTGCCATACGCCTCGAACAGGAAAAATCAAAATGTCGCCATCAAAATATACAGCTCCCAGTATCTTCCCGAACTATGCTTGACCAAATCCATCCCACGTTATTTCCCAGGATATCAGTTCCTGCAATGCATCATCTGATAACAAGACACGCGACGTCAAAGATCACTCGACCAGCTCCAAGCCGCTCAAAGACTCTCGCTGTGCGTGTGACGCGTGATGTCTCGCCCTTCTCCGCTCGCGGCCTCTGAACTTACGCCGCTGCTGGACGTGCGTCTCACTGTGGCTTCCGCTCCTCCCGCTCACTCCCCGCCCTTCCGCCTGCCGCGCTGGTTCGTCCTGGCCATGATCCTCAGCGTCTCGTGCTCGTTGGTGTGGCTCGCGCTGCTCGTTCTGGGGCCGCAGCTCAATCTGCACGTGGATTCCACCGCCTATTTGTACGCAGGCGTGTTGAACTCGCTGCTCGGGAGCTTCCTGTCCGCCAGCGGCTACTGCTGCCAGAAGTACGCGCACATCCGAGTGGCGCGCAATTCGGCTCTAGGCACCGCCACAATGCAGACGACGTTCCTAATCGGCCTCTTCCTGCTGGCAGTCGGCACGGTGTCGGCTGTCATTAACCTTGGGATCTTGGGTCAAGCCGTGCAGGCGCCGTTCGCAGCGCTCACCCTCATCTACAGCGCGTTACTGGGCCGGTTCGTGCTGCACGAGAGCTTCGGAGTGTACGACCTGCTCTCCAGCGCTGTGATCATCTTGGGAGTGGCCGTGGACGTCTACGCAGCTCAACTGGCCAACATCCCGCACAAATCGTACACGCTCCAGTCGCTCGGTAGTCTGCTGATGAGAGACTCGGTCTTCCCTCTTGGCTACACTGTCATGGCGATCGCCTACGCTGTGCTGCTCCTGCGACGCGTGCACACGGACAAGCTACAGCGCCACCCGATCGGTCTGTTGGCCTTTAGCTCCTGCGCTGGGGTCATGGCCGGATTCACGTCGCTGGCGACCAAATCGGTGGTGGAAGTGACCAAATCAGCGCTCCAAGACCAGGACTGGCTCGTGTTTTTCAACCCGTTCTTCATCTTGATGGTGCTCGCCGTCCCGTGCGCTCTGGTGCCGCAGCTTTTCTTCCTGAACAAGGGACTGGAGTTCTTCGGCACGCTGAAGTTCATCCCTCTGTACCAGGCGTTCATCATCATCGGCAACATGGGCTGCGGCATGATTTTTTACAACGAGATGGCGAGCTACAGCTACAACGCGCTCGTGTTCTTCCTGGGCGGCATCATGATAACGATCTCCGGCGTGTGCGTGCTGTTGGTGAAGGTTGACGTTGACTACGAGAAAAACAGTGGCGACGGTCGACGATCTACCGCTGTGAAGGCGGTGGATCGCCCCATGGACGAGCTGCTGGATCGCAAGAGCAGAGACAAGGAAAGGTTCGAGACGGATTTCACGCTGGAGCAGATGAAGTGGGCGACTGACAGTGAAGACGCCAAACCGAACGAACTTCGTGTGTGTCGCGACTTCCGTGAGTGTCAAGAAGCTATTGTGGAGCTGCTCGTGTCGGCGCGTAAGTCCATTTACTACTCGACGTTCCTGTGTGACTTCACTCAAGTTCTTCATACGAAAAACGAAGAGCACGTGGACAAGACGTTCGTTTCGCTCGTGCGTGACGCCGTAAAGCGTGGAGTTGATGTCCATATCCTGTACAACCCCGTGCGAGACTATGGGACGAACTCAATTGCCGATTTACGTCTCATCCTGCCACCGGAAGTGCATTTCGCTTGCTCCGTGAGTGATTTGGGTCCCAGTTGGTTTACTCGCCACCTGTCGAACAACTCGAGGTACGCGTTCCACCATCAAAAGTATCTGTGCATCGATGAGGAAAGTATCATGGTTACTGGCTGTGACGTGAACACTGAGCGTGAGGGCTGGCTGCGGAAGAATCACCTTGGCTACTACTGGCACGAGCTCAGCGTTGTTTGCCGATGTACTCCGGATATGGTGGCATGGATCCACGCCAACCACCAGCCAGCCGAGAAAAAGCGTTACTACGACCAGTTCATGGAGTCTCCGCCGTTCCCTTTGGTGTCCGGCGGTTGGAGAGAGGAGAATTGTATGGTCAACATGATCATGAACGCCAAGCACTCGGTGCAGCTGGAGAGTCAAATCATGATCTCGGGCGGTTCCCTGCAGCACAACCGGATCTGCCCTGCCATTGTGGCTCGGATCAGCCAGGCGCACCGCAAGGGAGAGCCCTTCCACGCGCTTATTCTGACGAACGCAGCACAGAAGGATGAACCTTCGTTCCTGGCTCGCACCTACTGCACGCTGTCCATTCAGTGGTCGCTGGAGCAGTTGGAGGACTGTGCGTTGGCTTACGGTCTCACATTGGAGGACTTGTGGCAGCATCTGCAGGTAGGACGTCTCGAGAATGACGGTGTGTTGATCAAGGTTCATTCCAACATCATTATTGTGGACGGGAAGTACGCGCTGAGGTCGTCTTCGAACCTCGCAGACCGCAGTCTGAGTGCGCGTCCGAACGACACGGAGCTGGGCTTGCTGTTCTCCGGACCTCGCGTGGGCGAGCTGCAGCAAGATCTTCTCAACATGTACTTGGGCACGACCGGCAAGAGATACACGTGGGGGCGAGTGTTCGAGTGTATCAGAGGTTCCCCCACTCAAAAGCCGACTGGGGTGATAAAGCAGCTGGAGAAGAAGACGTGGAGTCCAGTCTTCACGTGGTTCATGATGAATGTCTTCATCTACCTCAGTGAAGGTGCCACAGGCGGCCGAGTTAAGGTGACGTACGAAACCACCGTCATCAGTGAAAACAAGCACGAATTCGAGACGTAAGAAATATTAGAAGGGGAATTTGTTTGTTGGGGATTTTGCAGCCAGAGCCTTGCTAATAGCCCATTTCCTTGATGAGGGTTTTGTAGCTCGCTTCTCCTGGTCCACTTGCTTTCGTTTCTGCTGGTAAGGGCCTACCACATTTAAAAAACAGGCTTTTAGATACCTCCTTAGTGCAGTAAATGAAGGCAATACACGTACGATTTCTTCGTGGGCAGCTCCATACCTAAGAGTTCTAGCAGTTCGTTTCGAGCTGTGCGCACTTGAGAGATCTGTTGAATCGTAAATAACAAGCATCGTTAATTAAACGTGTTCTTGCCTCGAATATGACAGTGGCAAGACTCACAGAAGCGTCCCAAGCTGTATCGCTCAAAATCTCGAGTACCGTATCGTACTACAGTGAACAAACACAGAACAAGCTCATTTAGTACGCGCAGCTAAAAGAACTTGAACGCCCACCGTCTGCGCCGTCCGTTCCAGCTCCACGGCAAAACCATTCTCGAGTCGTTTGCAATAAGACACCACTACCAACCTTTTCCCCATCGACAACCTCGTCGTGCAGAAGCAATCGCGTATAAAGCTTCTCCGCTGTGAGTTTCCGCACCTTTGGGAATTTGTGCCCCAGGAAAAGCACCAGAGCACGCAACGTCTTTGACTCTGTCTCGTGGTCGCTGGGGAGCAAACCAATCAGCACACTAATCGCAGCCGAGAGTTTAGGGACCGCTGTACACTTTTGAATCTCGTCACGCAGAGCTGAGTATAATCTTTCTCCAAAGTCGGTTGTGGTCGTATCACTGCCGTCTTCTGTCTGGCGCTTTTCGAATAAAAACCGCAGGAGATTCGACTCCAAGAGCAAAGCCATAGTCTTCATGAGAGGAATTACAACGCGGTCGTCTTGATGATGGCGAGTCAGTAACGTCACCAAGAAGAAGCCGAACCGAGTGAGCAGTCCAAAGTCTTTCGCCTGTAAATGAGCGCGCATCCACTCGAATAGAGCGCTCTTGGAAGCCTTCACCACGCTCTCCGTTAGTCCTCCCACACTGATGACGAGACCAGCAGCTACTTCCTCCATGAATTCCGGGATATCCATCAGTTTTACAACCAGCGGGAAAGTATCATGAGCCATTGACCAGTTCACCACTAGTGTCGACGGGAAGATTTGCCTTTCGATCTGGAATCGATCTGGAATCCCATCTACCCGAGGAGTATTAGAATGCAGCAGTCGGAACAAGATACTCCCAGCTGCCAGTCTCATGTTATCCAGTTTCTCTGCCAGTTGCTTCGCCAGGGCTCCAAACTAGCACCAGAAAACGAGTTAGTAAATAAAAATCAAGCTACAAACAAGCCACGAAGCTTACAATGATGCCAACGAGATCCGGAGACAATTTTCGTGCGAATGGCATAGCAAGAGATTCAGACGCGTTCATTTGCTGCTCTGCAAACTTCGAACGAGTTTCCAAGTCGGGAATTTGGAACATATCACGTTCAGCGCCACTTTGAGGCTGGACGCCTGTGCTAAAAGACAGCTTGCTTGCATGGATAAGCCCCATTCCGCTCGGACTAAAGTAGTAGAACCCCAGCGCCGGTTTCTCGAACTTGACGTAGCACAAAAGATCAGTCTCCGAGTCGCCGCTGACTTCGTCAATCTTGCGCTTTCTATCCGACAATACGTCAGCAATAACGCCATCGCCGTAGAAAGTCTGTGCTCCAGCACCAACCAAGCGAAAGTGGCGGCTTGGACCGTACGTGCTTTCGCCGAGAAGCAGCTTCTCAAGACCCACCATAGCTTCTTTACGTACCCAGGAACCGACATCTCCACGCTCATCGAGGCGATAGTCTTCATGGATGCAGCGAACAAGCACCTGGACAATGGCATCCTCCATCCCGTGAAGACCAAGTTCGGTTGGTGGTCGCGAGCTTAGATCTACCAAAGCCTGGACTGCAGCTACTCGACTCCCGGGGTCCTCGTCTTCAGTCGGACGATCTTGAAGTGATAGAGACCGAATGACAACAGCCAGCACGTCCTTAATGCAGGGTTGAACCAGTTCCTTCGAAGCAACCCCCACAGAACGCAGAAATCCTCGTCGGGCAGCCACATTGGGGTTCAGAACTTGCGCAGAAGCCCCATTCTCCTTGGTGGTCACTGTAATCCCGGAGTTGATGTACCTCGGTATCAATTCCTGCATATACTTGACATGAACAGGGCTTCCCTTTTCAAATATTTTGTGGCAGTACTGAGCTGTGAAAGCACCGAAGGCATCGACAGCGCAGTCGCGTACAGTCTCGTTCGGGTGCACGAAACATTCCTCCAATATCGACAGATACTTCTTCACATGGGCAAAGCCCAGACTCAGTCGAGCATTGGCAATGGCCTGAATCACATTGCAAACAGCAGCCCGGATCATCTCTCCTCCACGTCCACGGAACAACCGCCGTTTTTCAACCTCAATGGGCAGCATTTTTACCTCCTTCTGCTGCTCGCCGTCCACAAACACCGGTACTAGCACCAGACTCGTAAGCAACTCCGTAATGCTGATCACAGCGCCATGTCGAACAATCACCTCGGCATCAGGAGATAACGCAGACTCTAAAAGTCGTGGGAACAACTTTGCCGTAGCGTATGAAGGGTCCAAAGCACCAATCTTCCCCAGAGCTGCAGCGGCGAGGGTCCGGATTTGGATATCCCAATGAACGATCTTCGACTCGATAAGATGATCCAGCAACGCGTAACGGTACTCGTAGTACTTTGCAACGAAGACGCTAACGTCCAAGTAGGCGTGACGTAAGTTTGACACGGAAAAGTAGTCGGCTTTCGTCAGTAGGTCGATGCCATTCGGGAAGTTGAGCCGTCCTTGCCGCCCAACGTTTTCTTGGAACGCTGCTGATGCCGCTCGTCGACAGTTTAACTCCCGATCAAACACGCAGTTGACAAGCATCGCGGGCGCGAGAACTTGTTTTAGCCAAGGCAAAAGCAGCAAGGGCTCGTAAGCTCGCGCGAAAGACCAGCACGTATAGCAGGCAGCGTCCCGCACGTGAGAGCCAATGCTATACGTGCCTTTCCGGATGTCGTACTTCAAAGCGTTCGCCACGCAATCCACTGCATCAGGCAGTCGCTGCGGCAGTAAAACACCTCGACGGGCGAGTTCTGCTAGCGCCAGACTAGCCCCGTGCCAAGCTCCATCGCCCTCCGTGGCCACGAAAAGCTCTAGCACCGACTGGACGATGTCGTCTGCGAATTCATACGGCAAACGCCCAGTGATTCGTCCGATTCCCTTGGCAGCCGACCACCGGACTACAGTGTCTTTGTCTCGCAATCCGCACAAAAGTACCTCCACTATCTGCTCCAGTTCTTCCACCACCTCAAACGCGTCGTCATCGCCCTCACGGCTAGGATCTTGCGATGCGCTGGGCGTGACAGTTGTACCACCGGCAGCCAGTCCTAAGGACTGCAGGTTCAGTTCCAATGATCTCAAACCGCGATTGTAGCGCCACGATCGCACTTTGGGGGGTAAATACAGGAGCCCTAGACGCTGAACCAGCTTCACACTGAGCTTCCGGTGCAACGTGCTGCTACTTGGACGATCCGATCGCGCGTTTTCCTCGGTAAGATGCGCCACCAGCTTCATGATGGTAGCGAAATACAAGCGACTGGCTTCGATATGCTGTTCACGGGGCGAGTTCTTGGCGATATGAGCCAGACAGAGCATAATTCCTGTCACTTTGAACTGCAGAATGCGCGTTTCGCTGCCCTCCGACGCAGCAACCAGCTCTCGATTAGCCCAGTTGAGGAACTGCGTCAGGTAATGCTGCTCCATGTCCGGTCGACTCAGAAGGCGGGACAAACACACCGCCGCTGCGACCTGAGTAGCTCCAGGGTCGCTCAGATAGTCCTTACAGAGCGTCACGATGTTGGAAACGATGGAGATCGTCCCATTAGCGTTCTCTCCAGCCGTAGGAGACGAAGAGTCGATCGTGTGGAGGTCGAAAGGCACTAAGCAAAGCATTGAGAGCCACAGCAGCAGCACGTAGCGAGTCTCCCACGCCGAATGGTCGGTGCGGTCCTGAGACTGCAGCAGGTGCAGCGTGGGCTCAAAGTCGCTCACTTCGTGTGGCAGCAGCTTCACCACCGTCTTGTAGCCGCGCACTTTACACAACTGGTACACGATCTGGAACAGTTTGTGGAGTCGCGGGTCTCTGTAGACTTGACAGGGGAAGGCCACGCCGTCTTGAGCTGTTGTTGCCTGCGCTCTGTCGAGCATCACCCGCTTGATCTCCGTCACTAAAGGGCTCAGCATTTCGCACAGATACGGGTCTAATAGATGCGACTGCTCCAAGTACCTGTCCAACTAAGCTACGAATTAGAGCAGGAATTAATTAAGAGAACGTCAACAAGTGAGTGAGACGTTACGATGGCGATGACGCTGCTGTGAGCGGACAGGAACTCGCGATCCACGTCGCTCTCGGGCGTTGGGGCGCGGTACTGCACCAGCTTCTGCAGTAGGTCGCGCACCTGCTCGCGCTCCTCGAAGAAGTGTCTCTCGCTGCAGCTCTCGCCCTCCATGGACATCATGATGGTCGATCGATCTTTGCCGAAAGACCGGATGAGGCGCAATAGTACGAAGCTACTAGTACTACTGTAGTAAGTACAATTCATACTTTAGTACTATGTATTTTGTTGTAAATTACTACTACATGTAGTAATGATGTCGCATATGGCGTTATGTTATGTCGTTGAAGTGATTGTGTTAGCTGAGCCATTACATGTGAATCACATGTAATGGCTGTGATATGTTACTCAAGCCAATCTCCCTTTGTGCTGTCAAATTAGCTACTCTTGTAAATTTCCAAATGGTAATGAGGTGCTTCGCCATTCCTTCAAAGCACTTCAAGTTTAAATTAGGGGCTACGTAGATGTATACTAGTTGCAGTTATTAAAAGCATATTATAATACAATAGATGGCTGTCCTACGGTAGTACAAGTTGTATTGTAATATATATTTATGTCCAACATGAGCCTTATGTTTTGTCGTACCGGTACCAATTCGTTCTGAAAACAAACCTACAAAGTTATAGACTACAACCTACCTGTAGTATTCGTGAAAGAAATTCGTTACCTCAGTAGTAGACTTCTCATAATAGAATAGATAGGCAGCACTTCAAGCGATGGCGCAGCGAGGCAATGCATGGACGGAAGAAGATGAGCAGGACGTGAAGCAGTCTCTCTACCAGAAGGAGGCCATCACCGCCCAAATGATCGGGATCATCTCAGCACGACTCAACTCGCTACAGACAACTGGTCCAGAAAGTTTTCTCCATCTCCATGTGGTCTGGAGCTTATTGCTAACCTCATTTCCTGCTTCTCCACCCAGCGAACAACCGCAAGCACGGGCTGGAGTGCGACCTGCGTGTGAACTCGGACTACTGCTCCAAGATGGTTCCTCCACTCGTAGACACGCTGGAGAGCCGAGGGGCTGCAGCAGCTAAAAGTCGCGCCATTTCGTCCACTACGCTCGCGAGCAACCAAGCCATGCTGGAGCGGCTTTTCGGGCCGGATGAGAAGACTCGAGCACACACGGTACATGTACAATGCCGAAACTTTGTAGATTTTTTTTTACTAATCTCAAATTGCGTCCCATTAGCAAGTGCTCAAGAAGAAGAAGATGGAGGTCCACAAGGGCGACAATAGACGCAACGCTCGCGGGCACATTGAGAAGCAATTGCAGGCTAGTATCGAAGGCCACATCACGCGCACAGTGGAGAGTTTTGTGTATGGGACAAACGACGGCGATCTTGGAGGAGGAGCGACCAATACGAGAAATAACATTTACATGAACACCAACTTGCTTCTGCTCCACACATTCGAGAGGATCCACACGAGCCACGGGCGACGGAACTTCAAGCGATTCCTGCTGTCGGAGCTTTCTGGCGCGCTCTTTGAAGAGGTTTTCTGGCTCGTGTTCTGTCATTTTTACCAAAAGGACTCACTGGTTCAGCAGACAACCCTCGCAGACGAAATCAGCGCAAAGTACGTGAAAATGGTCGCTGCACTGCGTGGGAATATCGACTATCTGTTCCGTGTATACCCGTACGCCATCGCTAGTGGAGTCTGCTGGGGTTTCCACTATCTCTTTCCCGGTTCTCGCCATCTTTACACGCCCGAGTTCAAGAATGGAGTCTATCTCTTCGTGTGCCAGTTGCTGCTTGGCCTCAAGATGACTCCGGCCTCGGTGCAGTCCATGAGGAGACAGTATTTCCCAGAGGAGGTCGTGGATGATTTAGGCGCTAAGATCAAACCAGGGGGGAAACTTGTGACTTCGGCGTCAACTGGAGCGATAGTCGACGGAGGAAATGGTTCGGCTAGGAATTCCGACGCTCCTCATCTTCCAAGACTTTTATCCCCACAAACGTCTCAATCTCTCGCAAAGTCAGCCAGTGAACCTTCGTACCTTGGCAAGTTAGCAACCGGAGACAACAGTATCGCGAAGATCTTGGAGCCGCAAGTGACGCCAATCTACAGTAGCGACCTGGACGGTGACGACGGTTTTGAAACGACGAACCGCATTCGGCGTCACCAACAGCGGGCCCTTTTCAACGCTTCTCAGCTGAGTCCTCTCATGAAACAGTACTTCCGTTCTCCCATCAAGAATGCGAAGAAGGCCAGCTTCGTACTGCGCACTACCCCAGCGGCAGACTGCGCTGTAGGCGGGGAGGAAACCTTTCACAAGTTGTACGTTGGCAAAGCGAATTGTTAGTAGAACTACTAGAGAACTAAATGGGGTTGTGCTGTAGTTACCGTCGTAAACCTCAGAAGGGGTACGCAGTCGAAGCGCAGCAGCAGCAAGAAAAATGCATGCGAGAGATTCAAAAGACGCAGCGAGATACGAAGCGCGAGATTGCAGCTCTGCATGAAACGCGCGACTTGGTACTTAGCAGCGGGAAGAAGGCGCTGCAGGCGTATTGCACCGTTCTGATGAGTCGGAAGCATGTCAACGAAGAGGAGGATGGCCAAGCACAGGAGATCAGTAGATAGAATCACATGCCTTGCCATGTTTTTATATGGTCAGTCAACAATCGTTCAGTTTCCGCTGATCTTTTACTTGAACGTCCCCGGCTGCCAAGGCCGCTAAGCAATTTTGAATTGAAGGTGAGGTACATTGCAGTCATTTAGTACTAACCGGTAAGCAATTACACGCGTTTTGCGAGCCGTCTGCCGCTAAAGTGGCTCAACTTCTTCTCTCTTCTCTCGGCCAGTCCATTAAAGAGGCGCTTACACGATGAGAGCCTTGGTTAAGCCCTTCCAGGCTGAACGATCCTGTGCGCATAGGCGAAGGAGGTACAGGTCTGGGGCACGTTGAAGTCGGTGTCCTGCGGAATGTGTCTGAACGTCGGCATCTAGGACCAACGTTAAAGCAATTGCAAATTGGCCGAAATTCACCGGGTGGATGCGGGCACACAATGTATGTTAACCGACGGCGAGGAAACAGTTGAAAAGGATCAAAGACTTCGGTGGGGGGCATAACATTCTGCGTCTGATTGAAATTCGATAGAACTTGGAACATACTTCTTGGCCGACCGTATTGGCAGTGTCAATAGCGCGAGTAACTTGCTCGACAACGCAACACCAGGCATCCCCAGGTTCGACCACAGGAACGCCGTCGGCACGCAGGCCACAGTCACCAGCAGACTCGTTAAAATCGTGTCCAAGTGGAAGTTTTTGGCCCCGAAAGCCTGCGAGCAGAGCGAGTTCATGCCGCCGTTGAACCCCTGCATGAACACGAGGGTGGACAAGTCCAGACACAGTTGGGCGTACGCTACAGCCGCCAGCTCGTCCACGCCCAAATGGCCCATGACGCTCAGCTCAGTAATTGACACGATGAAGTGGCAGTAAGTCCATTGGGAAGCGCAAGTGCCAATAGTGCGCGGGCTTCTTGAAGTTAAGACGTCATCGTGGTGTGAGTGTGTGTGTGTGAGGGTGAACAATTCACGTCGACAACTTCAGTGATGATAGTTGATCTAAAGTTCTTCTAAAACACACACAGAGAAGCACATGTAAGAAGAATAGTAAAGCAAAGCAGAGTGTTATTCGCTTTAGTGAATCGCACGGGCAATCTTGAATTTAAAGACATGTAGCTTGTTCTGCACTCGACACTCTAGGAACAATCGGGATGCTTGCCTAGTCGTACGTGATGCGGGGAGACTTGGCCCTCTTGTAGAGCTTCAAGAGCTTGCTGAGTCCAGCCGACCAATTCTCTTGTTGTGATTTAGTCATAGCTCTCATCGCAGCAGCAGCATCTTTTAAAATGTCGTCAGCGTTAACACCGACATTTCTATCCAGAGACCGCAGCCGCTTGAGAGGGATGTCATTGATTCCGCGTTCTTCATCTTCGATCGTGTGGTGGTGCTTCCTCAGGTTACGGTGGCTGGGTTCGTTGACCGACGCCACGTTGGTGTCTGCGAGCGCACCGGTAGCCAGGAAGGCAGCGGCGACAACCACGAAGAAGTGAGAAAGACGCATGGGTATTGGTTGTTGATTGTCGAGGGCTTGAGGCTTGAGAGGCGAATTGACAAGTGAGCTTTGAACTGGGGAACGGAGCCGTGTACAGTAGTGGGGGTGACGTTCACCGGGCAGACAACAGACAGACACACGTTCATACCAGCACTTGTTCACCGTGAACAAGTGGCGGTTGTCTCCTATCCTTCGTGGCAGCATGATCAAAAGGTTGATGAGCAAGGAGACGAATGCGAGCTAGTGGCATGATATAAAAGAAACACATTGCGCATAGAACTTCTTCGCAGACCGAACTATAGATACCGTTTGAACACTTTGGCCGCAAAACTAAAACAAGCATATTTAGAATAAGTTGATAGAAGAAGTTGATTAACTAGTTAGTGGACTTCTAGCTATGTTGTAATATCTACTTAGCTAGTACCACGGTACTGCATTAATGTTTCAAGCATTAAACCCTCTTGTATACATGTACTGAAGTCCTGATGAGTCGATTGCAGCAATTCCTGCTGTCGACGACAACACACTGAGTCAGTGTCACTGACACATCACAAAATCTATCCGCCAATCCATCCATATTAGAAGAAGAGGAAGTTGGTTAACTACATGTAGTTAGTGGATGAAATGGAACAGAGTTACTAGTATTTGTTTATATCATGTACGCTTGAAAAATGAAAAGAAATGAATTGACTGTCCGCTAAACTACTGTATTGATTGTAATACAGAAAACGCTACATACCGGTATTGTTTGTATTGACAGTGAACTGCATATTACTGTAGTGCAATCAATACGATACGTCCCATAATCTGTGATTGTGGGATGCGTGATACTCCAATGCGCTCTGCAACATACCAATGGTATGATACCATTCTACTTATGCCAAAAGTTCGCCCGTAGGCTGGACGCTGGTCGCCGTTGGGTGGGAACACTCGACGCATTGTTCAAGACGAGCGATATGATATCGTTGTTCGACCATAATACAGCTAAAGTTACATGTTTCTCTAATCTCCGATCTTCCCGAAATGACCCGCGAACTGGGGCTTGAACCACTGATGCATGCCGGAAAGGGTGTGCAACATTTGAGCTCCACAAGTTTTATGTGATTCCACGAAGGTAGAAAGGAAGAAAAAAATGATTAACTACATGTAACTGTTTGGACTACAACTACCTCAGGATCGCAGATAGACGTGAGACACTGGTGATGGCTTAGGTGTGCAAGACGTAAGTCGAGCTTAAGTTAATCAACTTTTACCTGCCTACAATTACCTCAGGCTAGGTCAATAGCTTTTCTGCGTTGACTGCTCCAAATTCGGGGTATTCGTTCCGGGTGGACGGGTCAAAGCCTAGTTCTTGGATCAGTAGTGTGATTGATTGTCTTACGATCACAGTCGAGCTCATCCACATGCTGGCAAATAAATTGATGATGTATCTTGAACGACGATTCCGCGAAGGTAGTTCCAGTAGACTCTACAACCTAGCTACAGTATTCTACATGTAGAATTACACACACAACGAATATGGACTACATGTACATGTACTTGAAGCTAGACTTGATTCACTGGTAGTAGCACAGATGTGCAAGACGACTGTCTCTCTAAAGTTAATCAAAAACTTTTACCTGCTGCCATGACTTACTGGTAGGTCAGCAGTCTTTCAGTTTGAGCTGGGCATTTTAGATTCTAGCCGGGTCGGTGACGCTCCACTTCTGGTTCGGATTGTTCAGTGAGCAGCCGTAGAGCTGCACCTTGTTGTTCTGAGCCGGGTCCGTGTCCAGGCAGAAACCCTGGTGGGTAGCGTGTTTCAGCTTGCCGGTCGATGTCTCGAACGTCCATTTCTGGTTCGCCTCGTTGTCCATGCAGCGGTACACGTGCACGATGCCGCCGTCCCAAGGCTGGTACGCGTCCAGACAGCGGTCACCGCTCTTTGAGCGCACCTGCTTGGTGGCGGAGTCGAAGAACCACGTCTGCTGCTCCTTCACCAGCCAGTCGTTCGACTTGGTCGACATGTACAGACCAGCATCCTTCTCCGAGAGAAGGCGGTTCGTACCAGCGTTGTGGATAACACGCGGGTCCTTCCAGCCGATTGTGAGCTGCTGGAAGTTACTCTTCATGCTGTCGTCCTCCTTGAACACGCCAAAGTTGGCCTCAACGTCCTCCCCACCATTGGTCACGCGCCACTGCGAGTCGAATGCAGTGTACCAGTAGTACTCCATGTTGCTCGAGCGAGCTACCTGGAAAAAGTCCGCGAAGAACTTGGCCTGGTTTGCGGGCGACGACACGCCGGTCTTGGAGTTGTAGCCGCCCGAGCTCCAACCGACTTCAGACAGAACCATGCGTTTGTTCTTCTTGGCCGCAGTCACACGCACAGCACGGATGCGGTCAAGCGTCTTAGCTGCGCCCTCGTTCACATCGACGCCTTCCCAGTAGGCGAACTCGTTCACGGAGATGTAGTCCACGGCGTCGACCAATTGCGGGTAGTCGTAGTACATGTCGATCACGTCCGCGATGGTGACGGGGGTGTTCTTGCCACGGCTGCGGATGTAGCTGCGGATCTCGTTCATGTAGCTGATGGCCGTGTTAGCCGTGATCTCCTTGCGGTAGATGGTCTCGCTACCGACGTGTAGGCCGATGACGTTGTTGTCGTAAAGTCCCTTGTCAATGAGACTGGCAAGCTTGGCCTTCTCCTGGAGGAAGTAGTCGTGACTCTTGGTCGTCCAGATACCGAGGTGCACTTGCAGACCGGCGTTCTTAGCGGCGGGAAGCACAAGCTCAGCCTGGTTACAGTCCAGCAGCGAGTAGATGCGCACACGGTCCGTGATGCCTTTGAGCGCGTACATGTCCTTCTGCACCTCGGACGCAGACTTGCACTTGGAACTATCAGGAGCCCAGTCCGGACCCTTGCGCGAGTTGTAGTTAACGCCGTGCATTTTCACGTTGAGAGCGTCGGCGCCACCAGACAGCATGAGCACTGCTGCCGCCACAAAAGATGGGAGACAGAACTTCATCTCTCAAGTAATATACTTCTTCGCTGGATGTCGCTTGCTGCTCAGCTGGAAAGTGGGAGAATGAACCATCACCAAGGCCGACGACAAGCTGTAGAAGCGGGCAATGCTGGGCCGCATAGCGCAGTGGGAATGTTTACCATATGATTGATGCATTTGCTGGATTTACATGCGAGCGAAACGCTGCCTATCTCGAACTTTGTGCCGCTCTCGAACAGAAAACCTTACTTTAGTGTGTTTGATAAGTCAAAATTGAGTTAGCAATTCGCTTCAACTTGGCGACAGGCTGCAGACTTGGCTATCTAAGGCTGGAAAGCTCGACCGTCTGCATATGAAGCGACAAATCGGAGCACCACATGTACGGTTTGCACTCGTTGTGTTTTCATTTATTTTTTATTTATGAAATACTTAATCTCGTTACTTACGTCAAGTTGCAAGTTGCATAACCGATCATCCGCGTTATCATTTCTATGCTGTTTGTCGCGTTATCGTCGGCAAAAACAGTCCATACAAACATTACTTCTCCAACTTCGACAACTTCGACAACAGCAAGATGCGAGTCATGATGGGACCACTTGCCCGTGATGAGCAGGGGTTGCTGCCCTGCGCTCATTGCTCAGTGCAGAGGGGCGTTCGGCAGCTTTTAGTGGCTGTGTGGATCGGGACATCCATCCCCAAAAGTGTGTTGTGTGTCCTCTAGTACAGAACAACAAAACACTATTGACAACGACTGCATGATTGTAGCATCAAGTTTAGTGGCAGGTCTGTTTTATCCAAGCACGACCCAAATGATTTCCCTGGTAATAGGTAGGTAGGTAAAAGTTGCCTGACCTTAGCTGGGCTTAAGTCTTGCAGACCTAAGCTAATACCAGCGTCTTAAGTCTAACTTCGCGGAATCCATATTCGTTGTCGTGGGAGGTTGGTTATTAATATGAATAAGGTCAGTGTAGTTGCTGGCTGGGGAGTGACAGAGCTGTAGTTGCTGGCTGTATCATAAAGTATTGACATCATGACCTTCATCCTTTGAAAAAAAAAGTTGCTGGCTGTAGAGCTATAGTTACTGGGTGCGGTGCTGTAGTTGTTCGCGGAGGAGCTGTAAGTTGCTGGCAATGGAGCTGTAGGTTGACGGGCGGCGGTGGGGCTGTGTTCTTAGGACGAGTTGTTGCATAGTTGGTCATAGGTCCCTGGACGAATACTGTATACAGAACTGTATACATATATACACTTAATTCTGAGCCCCTGTCTCATGAACAATTGGGTATACTTTAAAAAATTATGATTGGTTAAAAATTGTCGACGACCAAAAAAATGCGTCCGCGTGCGTATTCTCGACTCGAGAAAAATCGATCGACGGACGATGGCTGCGAACTTGGAGGCGATGGTGGCGGAGCTCAAGCGGTTGGCTCCACGGCTGCGCGACTACGAGCCAGCGGACGAGTCATGGCAGCAGGTTCGACTCTTACAACGTGTTGCTGTCCTTTGACGTCCTTAGCGGTTTTGGAACCCAAAGCGCAGCTTGTCAAGATGCGTGTCAAGCCTTAACTCCTGTTCATTCCTGGTCGATTACAGGCGGAAAAGAAGGCGCTGGAAGCCCGCGATCAAGTGGAGGCGCTTCTGCGATCGGCGGAGGGTGTGGCGCAGCTCCGAAGCAGTGGTGCCCTGCAAGATATGAAGTTGCTGGTGCCGGACGTAAGAGTGATGGTCTCAATAATGAAGAAAAAGAAGAGCGCACTGATGCAATGCGACTGTTGTATTGACACAGGTGACGCGCGAAGATATCGCAGAGCTGAAAGTCTCGGACTTTGTGCTGGGAATGATTTTTGAGAAACCCTTTGCGGTGTTTGAACGCGTGTATAGAGGCTTCGGCGCCGAGGTGACCGACTGTTGCTGGGGGGAAATGTAATTGGGTAAAGTTTCTGATGGTTGGTGTGGGTGTTGGTGGGTGCAGTATGCTAAGGAGCTGTCGAGCGAGGCTCGGAAAAGCTCCAACCTCATCAAGTCGTCTTACGTGAGGAATTCAAAGTTTGGACGTGCTTCATTCGGCATTACACTAACATCCTTTTTTTCAATACTGCAGGTGTACGGTGAGATCCTGTTCTTCCCGTTCGCCGACATTATCCGCTGGGTGGCTCCGTCTCTGCCTGAGTTCTCCATTTTCTACGATTTGGTACACTGCAGCTACAATGGAGAACACACAAGGAGGAATCTAACTTGCCGTATTTTGTGATAGGGATCTGGCACTGGTAAGGCCGTACTCGCAGCGAGTTTAGTGCATCCGTTCGACCAGGCGATCGGAATCGAACTGCTCGAGGTGCGCGAGGCTGTTGTTGATTACTAGGGTCACATCTTTCTGATTGCTGTGTGCAGCCTCTAGTTCACTGTGCTGAAAAACGCAAGGTCGCTTTGGAGAAGCTGAAGAGCCCACTGGTGAAAACGGACATCGACTTCATTACGGGCAGTTTGCTGACGACCAAGTGGGAGGATGGCGACGTTGTGTTCTGTCACGGCACGTGCTTCAACGACAAGTACGGACGTAATTTCCTCTCGATGTCGCATCGAGTTAATGTAACTAACGTTATCTTCTGCAGGGAATGGACCCATATTTCTTTGGCTGCGGAGAAGCTCAAGCAGGGTGCGTTCTTCATCTCAACGACCCACGTGCTACGCACGGGGCTGTTTGAAGTGGTCAAGAGTCTCAACTTCACGATGAGCTGGGGAACTGCTACTGTCTACATCCACGTACGTGTGATTTTGTTGTTGTTTTTGTTGACGACGTACTAACTCGTCGAACAACTCACTTTGCTGTAGCGCCGACGCAAAATTGGCCGCTGGGCAGCTCAAATGCTGCGAGGTGGTCACTCCACTCGTACGGACCTGTTGCAGCAGCAGCAGCAATCACAGAATCAACAGAAGGAAGAAGGCCAGGCAACTCCTAGCAATGGTACTTCCTTGGACAAAGAGCAATAGTCACAGTGCGACAGAAGAGATGATAATATCACACGAGACAATTGTCAAGCGCAAAAAGCAAAAGCGTATTTCCCAAATGTCAATTACTTCTTCTGATGCGCGAGTTTTTTGTGGCGCTTCTTGACGTGCTTAGGGATCTTGGTCTGCCGCTTGATCTTCTTCTCCTCTTTAGTTTCCTGCTTGCGCGCCTTCTTGTTCAGCTTATCGAGAGCCTTCTGCTTTTCGCGCTCCTCGCGCTTTTCTAGACGAAACGCAGCTCGCTGTTCTTCTGTCAGAGGCTCTTTCCCTTCCGGTGACACTTCTCCCTCGTCATCGTATTCACTGTTTGAATCCTCATCGCTGTCTCCGTCCTCGTCTTCATCATCACTAGAATCGAGATCCTGAACGTCCTCCTCGTTCAACAGGTCCATGATACGCGTACCCCGCATGGCTGGAGCTGATGCTCCTCCCTGCGCGACTTCAAGACGCGAGATGGCCGTCACCAACGCCTTCTCCATCGTTCCTTCTTGATACGCCAGCTGCTCGCGCTCCGAGTGCAACACCTCGCCCAGCGAGCGAGGGATGAACGTGCTCATGAAAACGGCATCGTCCACCTGCTCCTCATTGGTGCGTTCAACCGGGCGGTCAGCGATCACGCGTTGAATGGCGTCCAGGTGGTCGTCCACGTCCTCGTCCGCAATGCGCGGGTCCGTGACGAAGTCGAACAGCTCCTGCGTGGTCATGGGGTTCAGTGCTCCAGTCTTGCGGAAGTAGTCGGCAATGTTGCGGCAATCCTTGCGTAGAAAGTCGTTGGCGCTCGGGTGCTCGTGCTCCACGGACTGGGACACATCGATGAAGTAAAGTTTGCTCTGGTAGTACAAGATGTTGTACTCGCTCAAATCTCCGTGCACGAGGCGACACTTTTGGTACATGGTGCGCATCATCTTCACGCAGTAGATATAGCACTCCCGGTAGCGATTGTCACTGATCTTGGCGTCTTTAAGACGTGGAGCGGCCCAGCCGTCCCGGCCGATGAAGTCCATGAGCAGCACGTGCGAGCGCAGCAGAATAGGCGCAGGGCAGTAGATACCAGCGTCTCTCAGGCGTCTGAGGTTGCGCATCTCCTTCTCGGCCCAGAGCTTGACCATTTTGCGCGGGTTGCTCTTGGAGTAGCCGTGGCGGAAGCGGAACTCGCCCGACACGTACTTTTCCCGGTCCTTAAACACCAGAATGGACGTCTTGTACACCTTAATAGCTCCTTCGCGGCCATCCGGCAGACGCGCATGGTACACGTTGGCCTCCTTACCGGTACTGAGGCAGCCGTTGATCTCTGTTACGATGCCGTGGTTCAGCATTTTGTACAGGATCATACGCGTGCGCGGGTCCAGCACCTGCTCCGTCGTGGCGCGGTCGTCGCGGCCCGTGTGACGCGTGCGCCCGCTCTCCTCATTGCGCAGCGTGCGCGTCAACTGGTTCTCGGCCGCCTTCGACAGGCGGAAGTTGTCCTCGTCCTTCATGGTGGCGATGAATTAGACGGCTAATGACCAGCAACCAACCGACTGACGTAGATGGGTACAAAACTATAATATTCTATTTCAGAGGAACCTTTTATTTAGTATAATCGCCCAGATGTCTACAAGGGTTAACCGCTACATGGCGGACTACAAAATTGGCGGGAATATGGACGAGGAGAAAGTGCAAGCGTACGCGGACCTGGCAGCGCAGATGATGGAGCTACACGCGTCCGTTGCGCTGCTGGCGCAGAACGTGGAGAAGATGGCGCGCACGGACGAGGAGGTCACCTCCATGACGCGCATCTTCAACGGCGTGTATGTGCAGGCGGAAGGCGAGACTCCGTGAGACGTGAGACGTATACTAACTGTGTTTGGTGTTTGGGTTGTCTGCGTACAGATTTAAAAATGCGGCGCAGCAGACCAACTATCGGGAACCGTCACCGCCGGCATAAGCGAGAGACAGCAAACATATTCAACTATCTGTCCCCAATAAATCGCTGTGTGTGTTGCGGTTCCTCCAGTGCTTGTCGTATCGTGATAACTTCGTTTCTAGCGGATGCAAGAGTAAGCTGCAAACTGCAGAGTGGTGGCCTCCGGAATCGTCCAGTCGAGAGTACTGGTCTCACGCGGTGCGTAGATCTTCACCTGCCGGATGTGCGTGTCACGCCCATTCTGGTGCATTGCAAGGATGACGATCTGCAGGAAGAACGTCCGTAACGCGATCTGTACCACATTAATCTTAAGTCAACAACAAGCTGCAAGCACCATATCCATCGACACCGACGCACCTGCTCTGATCCTTCCGTGTGCAACGGAATCGAGATCCATCCGTTGGGCTCCGCAATGTGCTGTATGTGGATCTCCTTCAAGTCGTGCATCGTGGAGCCGCTGCGAATGGCGATCTTCTTGGGCGTATAGCTCTCGTCCAGCTTGTAGTCCAGATACAGAGCCACCTCCTTAATGGCTGTCTTTCGCGAGAACTGGATATTGATTAGGTGTGGCTGCACGCCGTCCGACTGCCAGTACGTGTCCATATTGTCTGCCTCACTCAAAAGCTACCATTAGCGCCGTCTCCAAATAACAGTATATTGCACTACAGCACGCACTGTCCCGCAGCTGGTCCACGCCGTTGCCGGGCTTGGCCGATGACAGCGACCACACCGCGTCGTCCCCCACTTCCCGTCGGCCATCGCGATCCGTCATGTTTGCCGTTAATGCAATAAGCTGCTGATTGGCTGAAATGGAATGTTGAAGTGAGGCAAAATCTGGGACGAGCTTCTTGCATTACATGTATGCCTGGGGCTGGGATTGAGTGGGAAAAGTTAAGAGATCCTCTGTTATTAGAGAAGCAGAAGAGGGAATATAAGGCTCATTTAAAGAAGGCTTAGAAGTTCTACAGCCTCTTTTCTTCTTTTCGCGCTGACCTCGAACACCTTCAACACACTGCTTCTATGCTGATATTTGATTGGCAAAAATTAATTCGCGCTCGTGGACCCTCTTAGTCTATCACTTCTCGCTAGGCGACCACTCAGGGGAAAACCGGAGTCAGATTCAACATGGAGGACAACACTGGCGGCGTGCGCGTGTTCGACGGCACAACGGACTTCCGCGTGTGGCGCGCGCGCGTGGAGAACGAGCTCATGCGCTACCACCTGTTGGGCTACGTCATGGTGCGCGGCTACGACGGCAGCCAATCCTTCACGTTCAATGGAGAGGAAGTGCCGCCACGGACACCCGCAATCCCCGTAGACGACGAGCAGCAGTTGGTAGTCAAGGAGGAAGCTTTAGGTGGCCGTAGCACTGCCTTACAGCAGGGCAGGCTTAGTCGGTGGGACGTGTTGGGGGAAAGCGCTGAAGCAAAGAGCATATTGCAGCGCTTCCTTCACCCGGACGTGGAAGCGTCTATCCTGAACAAGAACATCTACGACAGTTGGAAAATGCTCTGTGCGCTGTATGGCAACCGCAGCAACTCAGGAGCTCATGACGTCTTCGGGATGCACCGAGTGCTGCACCATATTCGGCTTGGCGATAAGAAAGGAGAAACAACGAGGGAATTTATTACTCGATGGGATATGCTTATGCAGCAGTATGCTCTGGCGACGGGCATCCAGCTGACAGATGCGTTTCGCTCTGTGTCGTTGATGGAAACGCTTCCTAGTGCCTGGAGGCCGACGGTGGCGTCGTGGAGGGGCATCAGACCGTTCGTACCATTTGCAGAGCTTGTGGAAAAAGTGGTTGCTACACGTCAGGCACATACAGAAACGGCAAATGCTTCGAATGTAACGGGAGTGAAATCAGCTAACAGCTCAATCAGCAGTCCAATCGACGTGCAAGTCGCCCAATTGCCAGACCAAGCAGCAGAGAACCCAGAGGCTGTAAAGCCTGTACCAGTAACACAATCTATCGACAAGACTCGAGAAAAAACCGTAGATCGTTCTTGTACCAAGTCTGCAAACAAAACAATCGCCAAACCGACGGTCAAACCTGTTAAAAAACCGGCGGAGAAACGCGCTGCGGAAGAACCCCAAGCGAACGACAAGACAGCAAATCCCAGTAAAGTTGTGCCCCCACGAATTGATGTGACGCCTGCAGATAACACTATCGACTTGACAAGTGGGGAAACATCGACTTCAGAACCAAGACGAGAAAAGACGCTAAGTAGCACTCGTTCGCGAGACAGGAGCAGCAAGAAATCCCCGCGTGAGCGAACAGAAGAAGTTAATCCTCCTCGATCATCGAAGAGCCCCAGGACTGGTGATGACAGACACGAGAAGAGCGACACCTACGACAAGCGCCACACGTACGACAAGCATGCAGCCTATAATCGATTCGACAAGCATCTCAGTAAGTATGAGAAGAAGTTCGACGATCGGTTCGACAGCAGCGGCCCCGTGTCGTGCTTCTACTGCCTGAAAGTGGGTCACCACATGAAGCGCTGCTGGTTCCTAAAGGCGGACATTGAGAACGGAACGACCCACAATGTGCACCACAAGTTTTCGTGCAATGTGACCATCGACAGGAACGAGTTTATGGTAAACTGCCTTGAAGCATACATCGACGAGGTGAATCAGGAGCGTGCCAGGTACGGGGCTTCAGCGCAAAGGACAACGACGCCGCGGAATTACCGCGACTACGCAGTAGCCGATAGTGTGGGGCGCAAGTACAATCGACAGCAGCAACAGGAGGTCGCTTCACCTCTGCCGAAAGGTTCGTCTCCCTCCCATTTGTTCCAGCAGCAGTCCTCGAGCACAGGATCGACCACCGACTACCGCAAGCGTTCCCAAAGCGTTTTCCAGATGGCCGAAGACCGGATTTCGTCTCGAGACCCGCGTCTCAATCGATCCCGTAGCGTGTATCGATCCTCGGAAGTTGCTGAGGACTTTTCGCCTCGGAAACGTGCGCGAGCACCGTCGTTTGAGCGCCAACTTCAGTCCTATTACTGAAGCGCTGAAGGGAACGATGCGCGACTGCTGAGATGGCTTCACCTCAGATTTATCAGATCCATTTTGATTGGTAAATAAAAAAATCGTACTTACGCATGCAATTCCGGTTCCATCTGCGCTGATCGAGGGGGCTGCCATTTACCAGGGGCGAGAGAAAGGAACGGAGCTGCCGAGCGCGAGCGAGCGACGGCGCGATCTCCTGCGAGCAGGGAGGAAGCTTTGCGGACGACGACTGAGCACGAGGACGCATTTTCGCTGTCTGCGCCGCGCTAGCTAGAGCTCGGGGGGCCTATTTGCAGCCATGAAGAAGACGGCATTGTGGAGGTAAGGGTTTTTAGCGAAGTCGACGGCTTACCTGATTTTTAGGCTAGTTTTAAAGCGACAGGGGCAAATGGCCTAAAGCGAAAGGAGTTGTTAATTAACGTCTTTTGCCAAAATTTGTGTTGCAGGAACAACAGCACCATGTCCAACAGTGACAAAGGTGGGAGTAATACAACGACCACAACAACAACAACTACGACGACGACGAAACCTGTAAAGGCCGCCAATAGCAGTGGCAATTCGTCTAATGCTACGCCACTCAATAGCAGCCGCGGGAGTCGAGGCAGCAGAGGCAGTAGACGCAGTACAGGCAGCGCTACGCCCGAGGCTGACGACAAACTGCCACCTGGCTGGACCCGCAAGGAGAGCAAGTCACAAAAAGGTCGCTACTACTTCATTTCACCCGCTGGCAAAACCCAATGGGTGCCACCGCCCACGAAGACGTCAAATGCCAAAATCAAGAAGACTTACAATTGGATGAACGAGGTGGAGATCCAGTTCCAGGAAGGGCGACTCGGGGTGAGTTTAAGGGAGGTTCATCAAATGGAGACCATCCTGTACCCTCAATTCCAGGCCGAGGTGGACGATTTGCCTAAAATCAATGGCAAGGCGGGCCCCGCAGAGCTTCACAACTGGAGTGTCAAGCCGCACAAGCGACTGACCATTGGCATGCGCGTCATCAGCATTGAAGATACGTCCCTGGCCGGTTTGACCTACAAGGAGGTCGTGGGCAAATTGAAGAGCGCGTCGAGACCAGTTCGCATCAAATTTGCAGATGTCCATAAGGGGACAGTGGAGGAGAATGGCGGCCGCAAATCGGACGGGGATGGCGCCAATAAAGCCCCCAATGACTTGGCAGCTTCAGGATATGGACACTCCACTGCGTACATGCAGCAGAAACAGGAGTTCACACGAGTACTTGTGACTGGAGAGCTGCATACAGAGATGTGGACAATTGAGAACAAGAAGTTGCTCCGGTCGTTGACACGCATGCACCACAAGTGGAGTACTGTGTCCAGTGAGTTCGATGTCCTGAATACCAAGCGGATGGAGCTGCGGAAAGAGAACGAGAATATGAAGACTGACAAGGAAAAATACGAGGTCATGATGAAGAATCTCAAGCTGCAGGCCACCTACGCCATGGAGAACCCTGAACTTGTGCGGGCAAATGAATTGGCCAAGCGAAACTCGGAACTGAATGATGACATTTCGAAGATGAGCTCTGGAAACAAGCGACTTCGGAAAGAGAGGGATACGCTGCAGGCCCAGCTAGATGAACTGGAGAAGCAGCTCGCGAAAGTGGAGCAGAAAGATAAAGACGAAGAGGAGGATCGCGTACCAGAGGAGGATATCTTCGGTATCGAGCCTACTGCCCCGCCTAGGGAGCAACTGTCGGCATTAAAGAAGAAGAGGCGCGGACTGGAAGATGAACTGAACAAAGAACAGCGGAAGGCCAACAAGGTGCAGAAGGAAATGGAGCAGCTTACCAAGCACTACGCCAGTCTTGGCAACGAGGAGGCGGGTCTGAGCTCTTCGACATCGTCGTCATCGTCGTCTCATCAATCGCAGGCGGATGACAAGAGTTCGCTCAGCGCAAGTGGCCACCACGAGAAGACCAGCGCTAGTAACAGCAACGGAACGAGCAAACCGAAGTCAGAATTCGCGGATCTGGAAGCGAAGATTCTGGACTTGCGGAAGAAACAGCGGTCCGTGGTGGATACGTTGTCCAAGGCCGCTCAGTCAGGCGACCATAAGCTGGCGAAGGAGTGCCAGCGGAAGCGACAAAAGATTAAGGAGGAGCTTAAAGACGCGCAGGACGAGTTGCACAGGCTTAAGACGAAGGGCAAGTCACCGGCACCACCTTCGCGGACCGAATCCTCTCGGAGGGCGAAGACTCCGACGGAGACCGCAACTTCGTCAAGTCGCCAGCGTTCGTCGTCAAATACCAAGAAGTCGAGGCGCTCGGGGTCGATTAGTAAGGACAACTCGAGTCCGTCTACCCCTGACACGAGCGCAGATGCGTCGACCCCTGGAAGTTCCCGAGGGAAGATGCCGATGCTGAGCGGGTTCTTGGACAAGGGCCCGACAGAGTGGGCTGACCGCGGCCTCATCAGCGGCATGAAGACTATGCGTGGCACACGTGAGCGATGGTGCGTGATCACGTCGGACGGATTCCTCAAATATTACAAGCGCCGCGGTGACTCGGTCGTGCGCGGCGAGATCAATCTGGCTGAGAAGAGCTTCGAGGTTGTGTGTGAGGACCTCCGTCACGGCAAGGAGTTTGTACTGAGTACGGACGAGCAGCAGTCGCATTTCTTCACCAAGAGCCCCCAGGAGCTCAACAACTGGGTCAAGACTTTACGTGCCGCAAACGCCTATTTACTCAACGCTGCCGCCCCGCCGCTGCCTCCACCTCGGTCCACGCGTGACCAAAAGGTCAGCCGCAGCGACAGCAAGCAAGCGAAGGAGTTCAACCTCGACGGGCTGGAAGAATCGTTGCCCGAAGAGGACGAACAGTTTTATGGGCGTGCTACCCTGGGTTTCTAAGAAGTGGTGCGTAGTGCCGGCGCTAAATGTAATGACTGGTTGTTATGTCACTCCCACTTGTTCCTCTTTGCATTTGCAAGTCTTTTAAGGTCCCAAATCACATGGCATGCATTTCCTCGCTACTTGTCCTCGATGTGCCTCCTCCCTTAAAAAGAAAGCGCTCTTTCTTCGCTGGAAACTATCGTACGAATGCCTCTGGAAACAATGGATGGGTCTTGTAGCTATCATTGCAGCTTGCCTTTGTATACGGATGGACAGCTGCCTCAAAATACGCAAAGAGAATATGGCGACCATGTCTACAGCACAAAGTACTTGTTGCGCTCTTCCTCGCTGGCTCCCGATGTCGCCGCCCCTCGGTTGTCATGATGACCAGGATACCACTGGCCGCCTTCAACGCTGTTGTTCCCTGAGCGACGAGATGTAAAGCCATCATCACTGGTCTTACGACTGCGATGGGAGTTGCGGTTACCGTAGCGGTACCACGACGTCGTGCCTGCCGGGCGGTTTCCGTCGCTAACGTCGTGCGCCACACGCGAGCTCAGAGTCTTCGTGAACTGCTGCAGAGCCAACGCGCTGTCGTGCATCTGCTTTGGCTCCTCGCCAGCGGTGCCAATCGTGTCCGTGTTTCTGCGTGGTGCCGTCCCGCGACGACGGCTCTTGGTCATGGAAACCATGTCCGGCTTCTCCGGAGGTGGAGCCTCTTCCTCATCCTCGGGCTTGTCCACCTTGTGGACCATTTCGTAGAAGAGACCTCCCTTCTGCACCAGGGCATCGTAGCGACCCTCTTCTGCAACTCGTCCCGTGTTCAGCACCAGGATCTGGTCGGCATTAAGCGCCGTAGACAAACGGTGCGTCACCGAGATGATCGTCATGTTCATCTTGCCTGACAAACGCTCCAACGTTGCCACAATAGACGCCTCCGTCTCGGGATCCAAGGCACTGGTAGCTTCATCCAGCAGCAACAGGCTCGGGCGACGGCAAAGAGCACGGGCCAAACAGATACGTTGTGCCTGGCCACCACTCAGGTTGCACGTGGCGTGCTGACCCACCACAGTCTCAAAGCCGTCCTTGAGGTCCTTGATGAAGTGGCACTCGGCAAGACGCGCTGCTTCTTCACAGTCAGCGTTCGAAGCGCTGACGTTGCCGTAGCGGATGTTGTCGAAGATGGTGCCGTTGAGGATGCCACCGTCCTGGAACACGACGGCCGTCTGGTCCATGAACGACTTCTTCGAGAAGTTGAAGATGTCGTGGCCATCGAGGCGGATGCAACCACCATCGGCATCCTGGAACTGCATCAGACATGCCAGCAGCGTACTCTTACCACAACCAGACGGACCGACGACACAAGTGTATGATCCACGAGGGATGGTAGCCGTCAGCTCGTTCAGAATGTAGTTCTCTGAGGCCTTGTCGTACTTGAACACGAGCTTCTCGACACGGAGGTCCTGCTCCATCTTCGGGAGCGGGGGCATGTCCTTGTCGCCATCATCATCGCCAGTGCCTGAGCCAAGTCCGACGATAATGTCGTCAACACGCTGCAGACTGCTGGCGTTACCGATAGCTACACGCATGAATCCACCCAGCACTGTTACAGGGTTCGACACTCGACTCAGCAGCGTGATGAAACCAAAGAACTCGCCAGACGACAAATCCTTGTGCCACACCTTCATCGCCAACGAGGCAGTCATGATGGCTACAAAAATGTACATCGCAGACTCGATGTAGATCTGCACAATGCTCGACCAGAAATCCTTCGAGAACTGACTCTTGCGCAGCGACGCACACGTCTTCTTGAAGCGCGTGATGAGCGGGTCCTGAATCGCGTAGGCACGAACGACCTTCTCGCAGCCCACGGCGTTCTGGAACTCCGCAGCGACGTACGCGTTTCGAGAACCGAATTCCTTCGACCGCTGCGCTGCGAATCCCTGAGGACCACTCGACAGCAGCACGGCCGTAAATGCAAACGACATGATACCGATACTGGCGTCCATGTAGAGGGCGTAGCCGAAACCGAAAATCACAGCCAACAGCGGGTTCAGCAGGTTCCAGAAGACGGCCTGCCACAGTGCGTTCACACGTGCCACATCACTCGAGAACAGGTTGTTCAGGTCACCTTCCGAGCGCTCTGCGAAGAACTGGGTGTCCTGGCGCAGGATAATGTTGAGCAGTGCCGACTGCATGGACTCGGTGGCCTTGGAAATCATCTTGGACTGGAAGTAGCCCACAGCGTAGTCGCCCAGCACGAAAGGCACACACAGAGCCAGCACACCGACGACGCCGAACTTGAGCGTGGACTCGTTCGGGGTGCCCGAGTCTAAAGTATCGAAGGCGTCCGAGAGTTTAGCCAGGAAAATGGCCAGTGCCGGACTGACCGAAGCGTTAATGCAGACCACGAAGAAGCAGAAGACGAGATCGGCCATCTGCGTGGACCAGTGCCACAACGTACTGCGCACGACGTCCATGATCCCGTAGGCTAGCGTGGACGACGACGCGTCGATGTCACGCAAGTGCGACAGGAACTCGGTGGCCGAGAGCGTCGGCGGTCGGTAGTGCAGCGCTCGCTCCAGGAAGTTCATGAGTTCGTCCCGCGTCATGTCTCCTTCGTCTCGGCCGCAGATGATGACGAGGTCTGTCTCCATCATCTCAATGGACATGGCCGAGATGCCAGGGATACGGGCGAGCGAGGCCCTTAACGACTCGATGCTGATGCGGATGTGGTCTCCATTGGTGCGGAACTTGTGCAGCTTCTTGGAGAACGTTCTGGCTCGGGGCTTGAGGATGAGCCGCAGCGCCACAATGGTCAAATAGGCCAGACACAGCCAGTATTCCTTATCGCCCATGACGTATCTCGAGCCCAGCAGGACGACCATAGCCAGCAGACACAGCAGGTCGGCAATGTTCGAGTGGGACCGGAAGAGCGCGAGACGAAGACCCAGCACACGGATGACCATGTCGATGAAGTAGCACAGCATGAGGCCGGAGGAGAAGAAGCGGGAGGCCTTGGCCGTCACTTCGTCGTGGAAATCCGACTTTTGCGTGAACGAAATGGTCAAAACCTGCACGAAAAAGTCCAGGAACAGCGCGAAGGTCTCCGAGTAATGCCATTTGCGCGAGTCGATCACGCGCAGGTAGAAGAGGCGGTGGCCGTTGCCTGGAGCGCTGGTGGCGCCCTTGATGGTGCGCGGGTCGGACGAGTCCGGCAACGGACCGCCGATCTTGACGAAGCCGCCGTTGCTGTCTGGCGGCACGCGCTCGAAGTCTGTGGCTTCGCTGCTCATGTCCAGCGCGGAGTGGACGGGGGTGGCCGAGAAGGCTGCGGCCTTGCGCTGCATGCACGGGCGGGAGAGTCTGGCTGGTGGCCTCGACTATGGAGACGCAGTAGTGAGAGCACGAATGCGACTCCCGACCAGGTCCTTCCTTTCACTTGCGCTCTGTATGGGAACTGACTTATTAGGGCTGGGAGCGGTTTAGCGCAGATGGAGAATTAGCCTAATTTACCTGAGAGTTAGGTAAAACGGAGGGAACTAGGGCAACAACCTTACCACATGGTACACGACGACAGACTGGATCTTCCCCCTGACTCGAAACGGACCTATTTTCAGTGCCCGATTGGGTTCTATCACAGCAACTGAGTTACGTTGTTGCAGCTGCGGCAAGTACTCAAATATTGGCAGCGATGCGAATGGCTACAGCAAGACGAAGCTTTCCGCTATAAACTACATGCTGCGGACCGTACCAAACTTCTGAAGTTTTAACACGTGCAAATGCGTTCTCCACATGTCGGTCATTTTATTGTACTTAAAAAACATAATGACAGTGAAATTTTCTGTATCATTTTATGCATTTGTGAGACGAGTCAAGTTTTGAAATGGGCACTGAAATGAGCTTAAAATGTCTAAATGGGTCCCTTGGCCACGGAGCAAGATGTCAGATGCAGCCATGTTGTGAGGCCGCACCCAGTCCGCCCAGTTTTTGCCTTATTTTGCAGTCGTTGTCTCGAGCCAACATTGGCCATGGCATCGCGTTCGGCGTGTTGTCGGCGCTCCGATCGCCAAAATGGTCGCGGCGGAATCGCGTCCTAAACTCTTCACTCGTTGTAGCTTGTCGCCGGAAGAGGCCACGAAAAAACTCAACTTCTGCCAGACTTTTCTCTCGCAACGAATAACTGCCGCGCGCGCTGCAGGCACCAGCAGGCAATGAAACGGTGGCGGCCTGCGCTGACAGGATCCGCTGGGCGATCTCTCTGTCTGCTCGCGTGCGCGCAACGCATCGACGTGCTGCAACGTCAGACACGGCGCGGAGAAGATTGTACCGATACCTATACATGTACCATGGTATTAATGGCTTAATGGCCTGCAACTTTTCCGACGTCTGTATTGAGGAATGCACCTGTTATTTTGGAGTAGAAAGTACGGTTAGGACAAGCAAAAATTAAGTTATTGAAGCGATGATGGTTTCTGTATGCAGTTGTAAACAGGAGGTTAATCTGCTGTGACCCGATAAAAATGGGCGTTTTGGCTAAATTCAAGTTCGTCTGCAGTTTGCTGCCATGAGTACCCGAACACCGAATGCGCCTCATTAAGTGTTCAGCTTCGTTCGTAGAAAGCTGCGTCTTATCGTATCCTCCGCGATATTAGCCCACTGAAATTAAATCTGGTAAACACCACGATCACGAACTCTTCATTCTACCATTTCGAATAGGAGGCGAGTGCTGAAAAATACCTTACAGCTCAACTGCTATCACTTGAAGGAGTTCTACATTTATGTTTGCTGCATTTTTCAATATAATGACGGAACCCTATGTAATGAGGGAGGGAACTAAACTCCAGCAAATTTTGGCGCCAAAACTCATTTGGCGCCAGAAAAACCGTTGACCCATATGCAACTTTTTCCACCAATCAGCGCTTCGAAATGACTTTTCCCACCTCCACCCGTCCGCATTCAACGTTCCTCGCTCATGAGCCGCTATCGGGACTACGGCGGCTCTTCCTCGCGCTACGCGCGCAGCAGCAACTCGCAGGGCTTCTCCATCCCTGACGCCGACTTCCATCGCGGAGACTCCACGCTCAAGCGGCGGCGCCAGCTCTCTCCGCCGCGTTCAGTCGCCACGTCTCGCCGGGCCGCGCCGGTGCCGTCGAACGGCACCATCATGATGCGCGCCAGGTCCAAGTCCAAGTCGCGCGCGCGTGATCTTCCCCGCAAGACGCCGGGGCAGCAGTTCATCCCTCTGGGCAGCAACCGCGCGGGGGGTGCCTCCACGCTGAACTCCAACAAAGCCAGCTACTACAATCCGCCAGAGCCCTACGCGCCGGCTCCCACCACTGCAGCAAGCCGAGCCAGATCCCGTTCGCCCCATGCACGTCCGCGCCAATCGGCCAACGCGCCGCTGGCAATGGCTAGTGGTCGTAATCCTTCTCCGATTTCGACGCGCACACGGTCCAAATCCACTACGAGGGAGATACAAGACACTGCGGCGGCCGTGCGTCGCAGTCAAAGGGAGCGCTCCAAGTCAGCGGCGAGACGGAGCGGCGGCGCGCCCATGATCTCTCGAAGAGAGCCGTCGCCGTCGTGCATGTCTAGTCGAATGACGAAGAGCAGCGACGTGCGCAGCAGCAGGAAGCGGGAGCGCTCCAAGTCCAAACCCCGTGAGAAGAAGCGTGGCCGCGAACGGGAGAGATCTGCCAGTCAAGATCGACGCTTGCGAGGCTCAAGAGCTGTTGACGTTATGGATGAAGAAGAAAAACCGGCCAGGACATCGTCGCGTTCTGGTCGACGTGGTAGCAGCAGGGGCAGAAGCACAACTCTCCAGGAGATCGAGAAGGCCATTGCTGACGCTGAGAAGGAGCTAGTGCCACATAAGAAGGAGCTGAACGAGATGCAAGAGCAACTGGCCAAGTTCCAGAAGCGCATCGAGGCTAAGGCGATCGAGGTATTCGACATTGAATCGGAGCTGAAAATGCTGCGCGAACGTCGGGAGAGGCGTCTACCTTCGCAACGCAATGACAGCAGTCGAGACAGGAAAGCGTCACGACGATCGAGGAGCAAGAGCAAGAGCAGGGCCCGCGAAAGTCGACGATCAAGCAGTCGTGCGCGAGTATCCAAACGCCCTTGCATCGTGGATAAAGATGATGAAGGCAGCGACGATGACGACTGTGTCATTATCGATCCGAGCGAGGTGAAAAGGGAACAGGAGGAGGATAGTGAGGCATCCGCAAAAAGCACCGTGGTGCCGAATGACGAATCCATGCCGGACAACTTCTGGGGTCGATCTCCAACACCTAAGGTACTGTCAAATTACCGTTTCCGCGCCTTCCCGGACGGCAGTGCTCGCAAAGGCCGACACCTTGCGTTCAATCCGGTGCAGCCCCAAATCTTCGCGTCGAGTCCCGACGAAGGCGGCCTTATCTTATGGAGCTACGAGCGTCAGAAACAAGAAGTCGCGAAGGTGGTGAGTTTGACGCCTACGTCGTTTCGAAAGGAAAATCCTTGTGCTGAATCCATTTCATGGAGCCCGGACGGAAACCGAATGGCGATGGCATTCCGTGATCATGTGGAGGATATGGGAGAGTTCTGCATTGTGCAACTTCATCAGCTCAAGCTTGGAGAAAGCGACACCCCGCAACCAATTCCACGTGACCGCATTACCTCGAACCGCACTGTTTTGCATCCTCGAGGTATTGCTGCAATTGACTGGTTGCCTAGTGGGTTTGGAGAGGAGACTACAAGCCATCAGCTGATTACTACTGGCAACTCGGATCATGCCGTTGTGCTATGGGAAGAGCACGAGAGTCCGAGAGGGGGGATGAAGTTAAAGTTTAATGTGCTACATCGAGACCACAAAAGCGAAGTTAAGGCGCTTTGTGTGCACTCAACTCGTGACTGTTTGTACACGGGGGGTCTGGACGGACTGGTGATTCGTTATGACCTAAACAAGGGTAACAGAAATGTTCTGATCGAGCGTCGCAAGCCGATTTCCAAGATCAACTCGATTCTGGAGCATCCACACAACCCGAATCTGCTCTTGGTCAGCTCGATCGAGCATACTTCCGGAACGCAGAATCTGTTGCTGCACGACCTTCGGCTGCCGTATGATCCCAATGGAATGTCGCTGATATCGGAAGGCACCGGAATGAGTCAGTACCTGGTGCCACGGTGGTCGCCTGCTGGTTACCACGTCTCCTGCGGTAGTAAGACTGGTGTGGTGAATATTTGGGACGTGCGAATGCGCAGTAAGACCCATCCTAAGGAGCGTCCACTACAACATCTTCAGCTCCACCGTAAGTGCTATTTTTTCGCGTATCAACTGTATGGAAGTATTCTAACCCAGTGTTTGTTTGTACAGGCAAGACTGTGCTGCACGCTACGTGGCACCCGCGCTACGATGCCATGTTCAGCGTCTCCCACGACAGAACCCTCGGGATGCTCACGTTCCGTTGAGCAAGCTGCAGGTTGATCGTGTCCTTTGAACTTGTAACTTGCCGAAGACAAAGGTCTGTAATTTTGTTGTAGTTGAAGTGGATATCACTCAGTGATGATTCACGTCATGAATGCCATCCAGCTTTCCAAAGTCCAACTGTCGCGAGGGGAATTGTAGATCCATGTCAAAATGATCACCTGCAGTCCAGTGCACTAAACCACGAAGACAAACAGCAGCACCAAGCAACCAAAACGCTAAAAGCACTCAGCTTCAGCCTAAAAGTACCCATTCCACCACCGAGGAACTTCTCTGCGTCATCGTCTTTACGAACGAGGGGCTGTAAGATGGGAATGACGCCAGTCTCTCGCCTCGCGCTCAAACTCATGACATCACGAAAGACTTGCGGTTAGTATGCGAAGACTCGAAGATCCCAGCGGATCCACCTTCCATCATCCATGATCGGAAAGCGCTTGTTGCTGGAGTCTACCGTGTTCACGCCCAAACGTGCGGCCAAGCGCGTTCATCACTCGCAGTTTTGCCGGAAAGAGCAGAAGCAGGGACGATGGCGTCGGAAGTGTTGGAAAGCTACTACGAATGGGCGAACGCTACTGAGATTAAAGTGCTGGACTGGGTCGACCCGGAAGGCGGCTGGAAGGTCCACCCCATGGCGAATTACCCTCTCGCCAGCTTCGCCAGCGTCTTTGCCATTTGCGTTGGATACGTGCTCTTCGTCGTGTTTGGATCGGTGAGTTGGTGTATTCCGTTGGTCCGTTCTGACGGTCTAAAGCGTTCTCGTCTCTGACTCGTTTCATGTTGTCTGCTGTTTCGACGGTACCAGGCACTGATGAAGCTCGGTGTCCCTGCGATCAAGACGAGTCCGATCCAGTTCATCTACAACCCCATCCAGGTCATCGCTTGCTCCTACATGTTCATGGAGACGGCTATCCAGGCCTATCGCAACGGCTACTCTCCTGCTCCGTGCAACGCCTTTAAGGCGGATGACCCCGTCATGGGCAACGTGCTGTACCTGTTCTACCTGTCCAAGATGCTCGACCTGTGCGACACCTTCTTCATCGTCGTGGGCAAGAAGTGGCGTCAACTGTCGTTCCTGCACGTCTACCACCACCTCTCGGTGCTGCTCATGTACTACATCGTCTTCCGCGTGGCGCAGGACGGCGACTCGTACGCGTCGGTCGTGCTCAATGGCTTCGTGCACACCATCATGTACACGTACTACTTTGTTAGTGCGCACACCCGCGATATCTGGTGGAAGCGCTATCTAACGCTGATTCAGCTCATCCAGTTCGTCACGATGAACGTGCAGGGCTACTTCATGTACTCGCGCAACTGCCCTGGTATGCCCCCCAAGATCCCGCTCATCTATCTGGCGTACGTGCAGTCGCTCTTCTGGTTGTTCGTCAACTTCTACGTGCGCTCGTACGTCCTGGCCCCGAGGAAGACGTCCAAGGCCAAGAAGAACTTGTAAGCGCTCGAGAACCGAATTGGCGTATGAGCAATGATAGACCGTTGGCTTCGATCCCGTTGAAAGGTGCAGTGAAGACGTTTCATAATAGTTGTCGATCACAGCACATGCCTCCGTTCATACTCGATAAAATGCAGTAAACTAGTACACTACGAGGTTCCCAGCTACACGTAGCAGGTCACCTCGTCACCTCGTCGCTAACGCTGCCACGCACTTGCTGCAGTGCCACGCGCGGCACCGCCACCACCAGAACCGTTTAACGCCGAGGCTCTTCCTCACCGCCAGCATCGCAGTCACCGGGGCGGGCGAATGAGATAGGGCAAAGGGCGATGGATGGCGTTCAACACCTCTTGCCTATCCTCTGCGCCGTTGAGTGGCTCCGGTTGCTTTAACACCTCGGCGCTTGCAAATCTGCGTCATCGCAGGGCGCAAACAGCCCGGCGGAAGGCTTCAAGGTGCCGATGACAGCGGCGCGCTGGGGCCCGAGATGACACATGACATCATAACTCGGCGCCGAAATTCATCAGCGGCTATGACGCTTTCCCCCGTGCAAACCGATTCACTTGCGCTCACTATGTAAAATCACAGTGGCACGTGGATCCGTACCCCGAACCGCCGCAAATGGTGCTTCGAGTAGAAACTCTATTGACACGCAAAACGGCCCTGCTCCACCCCACAAGTTCCTAGTGAACGGCTAGCGACGCTGCTGCTGGCCATGGAAGGCTGAAGCGGCCTCCTCATTCGCGCTTTTGCCGGTTCGCACGACCTTCGCCACCTACACACACACACACACACACGCCAAGCTAGAAGCGACGATGTCCGCCGAGCTGTTGCAGAGCTACTACGAGTGGGCCAACGCCACGGAGGCGAAGCTGCTCGACTGGGTCGACCCTGAGGGCGGCTGGAAGGTCCACCCCATGGCCGACTACCCGCTCGCTAACTTCGCCAGCGTCTACGCCATCTGCGTCGGCTACCTGGTCTTCGTGATCTTCGGCACGGTGCGTCTCTCTCTTGCTGGTTGTGTCGTTCTGGTGGGTTTATCCAGTTTCTCTAACGTTTCTTTAATGCTGCTGTTTCAACAGGCTCTGATGAAGATGGGAGTCCCCGCCATCAAGACCAGCCCCTTCCAGTTCGTTTACAACCCCGTCCAGGTCATCGCTTGCTCCTACATGTGCGTAGAGGCCGCTATCCAGGCCTACCGCAACGGCTACAGCGCCGCCCCGTGCAACGCCTTCAAGGCCGACAACCCCGTCATGGGCAATGTGCTGTACCTGTTCTACCTGTCCAAGATGCTCGACCTGTGCGACACGGTCTTCATCATCCTCGGAAAGAAGTGGAAGCAGCTCTCAATCCTGCACGTGTACCACCACCTCACCGTTCTCTTCGTCTACTACGTGACGTTCCGCGCCGCCCAGGACGGTGACTCGTACGCCACCATCGTGCTCAACGGCTTCGTGCACACCATCATGTACACGTACTACTTCGTGAGCGCCCACACGCGCAACATTTGGTGGAAGAAGTACCTCACGCGCATCCAGCTCATCCAGTTCGTCACCATGAACGTGCAGGGCTACCTCACGTACTCTCGCCAGTGCCCGGGCATGCCCCCCAAGGTGCCGCTCATGTACCTCGTGTACGTGCAGTCGCTCTTCTGGCTCTTCATGAACTTCTACATCCGCGCGTACGTGTTCGGCCCCAAGAAGCCGGCTGTCGAGGATGCCAAGAAGAAGCTGTAAGTGGGCGTAATAAGCTAGGTTACCTTCCCCATTTCTTCCTTCCTTGTAGCAGTTTATCTTTTTCCCGACAACACACATACCGGTACTCACTATGCTTTGTAAAGGAGATAAGTAGCGGCAGTCCCATGGTGCCATACAAATACATCCCGCGTAAAAGCTACATGTATCTGCGGTCCTGTCGAATCAACACAGTTGAAGTGAGCCGGATGGCTACAATGCGTGCGTCTAGCAGCTTTTTAGTCTAATCCAATACGTTTTAGATCTAAATCCTACCCTTTTCCTAACAGCCAATCAACAGTCGCGAGCGACTACATTTCACCTTGCATGCACTGCTGACGCTGCCTCGGTCACATGTGTAAGTGTACACCTTTGCCTCATTCATTCTGCAAAAGACTGCCGACCAGATACAGATACTAGTCGATCTTTCTCTCTCTCTCTCTGTTCAGACCAAATGGCCGCTGCAATGCCCCTTACGCCTCCTCCCACACAGGACGAGAGCGACAGCCAGACGCCATACAAAGGGACGCCCGTGTGGAACGTCAAGGCCACCATCGTCAAGTACCGCGTGGCTCTGGCGGCTGTTCTCGTGGTGCTCATTGTGGTGGTCGTCTTGGCGGCTTGTGGAGTCTTCTCCTCCTCCTCCTCTAGTGCCTCTTCCGCCTCTACCTCTACCGGCAATGTGACCATTTACCACGCCGGCTCGCTGGTGGGTCTCATGGACGACAAGGTCGCTCCAGCCTTCACCGCTGCCACAGGAATCGCCACGTCGCTGGTGGCCAAGGGGTCCGTTAAGCTGGCCAACCTCATCGTCAACGGCAGTGAGGCCGACGTCTTCATCAGTGCCGATGCCTCCGTCAACTCGGAACTGCTCATGGGCGACGCCAACGACAACCTCATCTCGTGGTACATCACCTTCGGCCAGACGTCCGTCGGAATCGGATACTACCCGGAGTCTCCCTACTCCGACGTGTTCGCAGCCGTACAGAATGGCTCGCTGCTCTGGTACGACGCGCTGCTGCAAAACCCCAACATGAAGCTGGGACGAACGGACCCCGACGCCGACCCCAAGGGCTACCGCACCGTCATGATGTTCGAACTGGCTGAGGAATACTACAACACAACTGGACTGGTGTCTGGTATCCTGGGCAACGCCACCAACCGCGACCAGATCTTCTCGGAAGAGAACCTTGAGACGTATCTGTCGGCTGGAGACCTGGACGTCGGCTTCTTCTACGCTGTCGAAGCGGGCAGTTTGAGCGCCATCGACTTCATTACGCTGCCGGAGGAGATCAACATGGGAAACCCCTCCTTGAACGACGAGTACGCGACCGTGTCGTACACCAACTCCGAGACGGGCACGGTCTACAACGGATCGGCGTCCATCTACACTGTGGCGGTTCTAAACAACGCGACCCACATGACCGAAGCGGAAGAGTTCGTGGCGTACTTGCTGTCGTCGGATGGGCAGACGCTTCTCACCGAGCAAGGAATGGGGGCGGCCAATCTCACGGCATACGGCGACACGTCAGCGATCCCGTCAACCATCTCGACGTATTTGTCCTAAGTGGAGAAAACTCGTTTCAAGGGGGTCCATCAGAGTTGTCCGTGTAAGAAATGGAATTAGGATTTCCCAATGGTATTGACAATGAACGAAGGAAAAATGGCGATCATCAAGGAAATGATGGAGTTATGAATTGGGTCTCGTTACGTGTACATTAAATGTCTAATCTCTCGTTTGATGTAAATTGCTACGCTTTCGTGTAGGAGTAAATGGCGATGAAACTTTGCTGTGGTGCTTCAATTCAGCCTACGAGTCGTCAGAACAAGGCGTACTTTAGAAGAGGGTGCAGTCGCTCTGCAATCCGCCTGCTAGGACGACGCTCAGACTCTCGACTTGCGCCAACTTTGTGTCGGAATGCGTACAGTGCGATCTCATCCAGCCACTTGTCGTCATCGTCTTGGGGCTGCTGAGTCTTTTGTGTCTGCGGAGGCGGTGACTTGGAGGCCGGGACAGGGTTGGTTTGCAGCATTTCGTCCTCCCACTGCGACGGTCTCGACCAAAACTCGCTGATATCGCTATAGACAGAAACTCTGTCGCTGTTGTCGTTCTTGGTGTTGTCGTCAACCGCAGCGTCCGGTTCGCTGTCGCTTGATAGAGGGTCTGTGATACTCTGCGGAGTGGCGAAGTAGTCCAGACTACCCCACGTCCGCCAGCTCGCAAGGATATCAACCTCAGTCGGTGATGACGGCCCCCCGTCCTCAAGCATTGGTATACCAGCCAATTCATCCTCAAAGTCTTCTTCGACTACAGTATCAAGTGTAGTCGCGTGTTTGAGACGTGAGGCGTTGGGTCTTGCCGGTACAACTGGCGCGATCGTCACGTGGCCCGCGCGTGCATCAATGACAGGAAGTGCCACATAATTAGGAGAGGCAAGAGCAGTCTCCAGTGCCGCCCACCAGGTCTCATATATGGCGCTGGTTGGTGCACGTAGCGTTACAGTTCGGAAGCGCGTGCCGTAGCAGATCTTGAGCTGATAGTATCGAGACTCTTTACCCGAGACGGAGAGGAGCGTGACCGTGTGGTGATGAAGCGGGATCTTCATCTTACCACCGAAGACCTTGGGCCGAGCGATTGTCAGCAAAGGCTGAGCTGGCGTTTGCCAGGAGAAGAATTTGAGTGAGACCACGGACTTGTGCCTGGCGGTTGAATAAGACGGTTGGTTAGTTGGCGCCTGCTTCTTAATGAATTGACGTGGATGAATCCTCACCAGAAAAGACCACAAGTGCGCATTTTCATGGTACAGCGAAGAATTGGCGGAGAATTCATTGAGCCAAAGTGTTTTCTTGTGAGAAATGGAGTTTCTGTGGTTGCTGTGGTGCAAATTGAGAAATGACGCAAAGTGAGACCGTCGGTCTCGCTTTGCTGGACTTCCGTGCTACACACGTTATTGATGGCTCAGTATTTCTCGAAATGTGGCCTTGCCTGGCTGACTCGTCGATAGTGCGCTTCAGAGCATGCAAGATACATGCTAGACGATTGTCCAAGGATGTTTTAGGCGAGGGAATGCCAACCAACTGCTAGATAACTCTTGCATTTGCAGAGTTGTTCACCTCCTTTAGTAGTTTAGTAGTGTCTCCAGCCACAATTAAGCGCAACTGCTTTGAGATGGAGTTAGTCTCCTCATCGACGACGACGGTGTTGTCCTTCACGTGGAGCCTAATGAAATGGTGCAAGTTGGCAGCTCTGAGGCTCAGGTAAAGGCGCCTCTGGGACGGGGAGAGCGGCAGGATTTTCTTCTCGCTACCTGCAGTTGCTCGGTGGTTTGTCTTGTCCTCTACTTCAGTACTTCAGTATATCATACAAGGCTGCCATGGTCAAGCTTTCGAGTCTTGGATCATGAACGGACGCGAGTCAAGTGGACCGTCTCTATTCGTCTACAAGTTGACACAGACGAGGCGTAACGGTTTTTCGGTGGTGTGACCACCTGTCAACTTGTCATTGACACCCTGATCTCTCTCAAATTGAAGTGACACCGAAGCAACCGAAGTGACAACATAGGAGCAAATGCAGCAAATTGCCTGATCTTCCGTCGGTGTACAGTATTGGCGATCTTCAGTGGCGTCCCCCTGCGACGGCGGCTTCGTCGTATCTGTGCGGTCTTTCGCGTCGATCGGCGGTGTCAACCGTTTGAAATCTACCGCACTGCTGGACTTGCACTGAACTGAAAGCCCTCGCTGTGTCCTCATAGACATGGATCATTCTTCGAATTGCACCGCAGAAGGAGGATACCAACGTTCAAGTGACTCGCGTCAGCTAAAACCATGGCCGCTTCGCCTGCTCTTCGTTGTGTGATGAAAATCCGCACGTGTGGCTTTTTCTGGTGCGACGGTGCTGTTGCCGGTCTTGTCTAGCCCGACCTGGCTAACGTTTTTGCCCTGGCTTCTTGTTTCTTTGGCCCTCAGGTTTAAGGCCGCTGTTACTCTCTCATTCCCGACAGGCAACGCGCAGGACCCGAAGCAACTGGGACAACTGACCATCACGCGCTCAAAAGTCCACGGTGGAGACTTGAAGATCTCCCTCGACCGCTGCGGCAGGATTCCAACGTACGTCTGCGCTTCCGATTCCAACAACCAGTTCACTGTCATCTACGGCGATCGTCGTCGTTGTGTGACGGTTCGTGCAGCGACACCAGCGATCTACAAGGCGTGGTGGTCGGCACTTGAGACGGCTTTTATGTCGCTCCATTTGATCCAGATGAAGCGCGCGCTCGCGACGAATTTTGATGCCCTGCCCGAGCCAGAACCAGAGCAGGAAGATACCTACGGCTCTATGTTGGACGCCGCCGTAGACAACATTCCAATTCTGCAGAGCATGAGCCCAACGCCTCGGGAAGGCGAAGCGTGCGAGGACTGGCAGTCCCACGAAAGCCCAGACGAGCTCGTCATCATCGACCCGACAGCAATGGGATCCAGGTCTACACCACTTCGTACCCAACTCTGGCCACGCACCACCAAGACCGAAGATGAAAAGGACATCGAAATCGGTCTGGATGAATCGCTTTCCAGCGAGTTCAGCCACTGGAGTAGCAGTGATTCTGACGGTAGCGATCTCAGCAGCCTCATCGGCAGTGACGTCTTCGACTCTCTCCCCAGAGACGTAAGTGACCTCATGGATAGCTGCTCCGTTCAACACAGCGCCAGCTCTAGTAGCAGCAGCATTGACAACAGCGTTGTTGAGCCCTTTCCAAGTAATAGCTACGAACTTCTCGAAGACTGCCCGACGCCGATAACTTCCAGAAGAACCACAGAAAACTCATCGAGCAGCATTTTCAGCGCCACGTGTAGCGCCCGACGCCAACGCAGCAACAGCGACAGCACCACTGCGAGCACAGCACCGCTAACAGATCCGTCGGACGTTTTGCTTGCTGTTGACGACAAGGTTGATACAACAACGGACACATTTGCTCCTTGTACTCCCAGTACAAGTACACCGTTTGAGCGCCTGCAGGCACGCATAGCTGCGAATTATCCACCTTTTAACGGCGGCAGTGCACTCACGAACTCCTGCACAGCTTACAGCAGAGCAACTGGCGGCAGCGACTCTCGTCGAGATGAGCCTCACGGGTCTTGCAAACACCAGCATCGCCCTAGAGCAGATACCGGCCAGCCTGAGGCAAGACCGCCCCATAGTCTCATCACTGGGCGAATTGATGAAGTGCGTGTTCAAGAGGTCGAACTGTTTGCAGCGCGACGCCTACGAAGCTCGACCCGTACTTGGAAGAAAGCGATAGCGATCGAGCGAGTTACTAAGGCCTGGACGGATGTCGCCCGGTTTGCATTCCGCCCGAATGCCGCTGGTACGTAAATCGACTCCAGACGGCCGCACCCCGAGAAGAAAATCTGATCGAGGCCACCATCTCTAACATGGATATCCGAGTTTTTTCCAATTGTCTGGAGACCTCAACACAAGACCCACTACAGTAGCCTACCGTAGGCAGTACATTATACTTGAGTAGGGTAGTATTTACTTCGTCTTGTAGACCAGAACTAGTAGTCCTTAATCATCCGGTTGCAAGTTGTAACTTACAACCTCTGCACTTCGCCAAAGTGTCCGTCATCATTTTAAGGTGAAGCTCAAGGATATTTAGATTCTACAGCACCAGCAGTCCCGCTTCGCAGATGGGCAAACGTTGGGGATGCCTGGCTATTAGACGCACCATTTGGTGTTGATGTGTGAAGTTTCAACGTGCCGATGCCTGCCATAAACTTCTACCTGTGCAAGTAAGTTTATCAGATACGTTCGTGTACTGGTATAATACAGGTGTACTTATAACCTGTGCGTGCTGCGAAAGCGGCAAGCTTTGAGTGATGGTGAGCTGCCTGGATGCGTGTGTCGTTAGCGACTGCACATTGTGCAGTGCACAACCAAGTTTGCCTTTCCCATCTTGACTATAGAAATGGAGTTTTTCCTCCTGTCTGTCAGGAGTCCTGCTCAGACGCATTGGTACAACCAGCGAAATATATCTGGCGAAGATCTTCAACGCTGACAAAGCTGGATAATAACTGCAAGGTTACTTCAGGTGCGAGAGACCCTAGCTAACTTTCACGTTGACTCACGTTGCCTCGGTGTACAGTTGCGTGGAGGTGGATGGATTTCGGCTGTTGTCTGGTAGCTAAAGATGCAGAGTCGCGCGACCAATACACGTAGCATATGTACTTGCCTGTACATGTACCGTACTACTAATTTATGACCATCGTCGGAGGCTCTGTCAACTTGACTCTGCCAACTTGGCCCTGCCGTTGACAACGGCAGAGCCATAAGCTTGACGTCCGTGATGCCACTTGGGCGGGGAAGGGGAAAACATTTGCGAGTTGCAAAGCCACACAAGCACACGAACAGCGGACCCGGCACTCCGAATCAACAACCTTTTTAATCTCTCATTCTCGCTGCTCATTCCTAAAACTTCCTCGTCGCACGAACACCTCAACGATGCAGATTTTCACCCCGCTTGTTGCACTCACCGGCCTCGTGGCTGGAGCTCTTGCTCAACAAACTTGTACCGGGCCGAACGCGCGCACGGAGCCGCCGGCTGGTGCTATTGTCGTCGACGCCACAGGCGCGTACAAGAACAGTTTAAAGACGGTGTCGGAGGCCGTAGCGAAGCTGGACCCTCACACGACGTCGGAGCAGACCGTCTTCGTGCGTCCTGGCGTGTACAACGAACAGGTTTACGTCGCCCCTCTGTCGGGCCCCCTGGTGCTGCAGGGCTTCACGTGCGACGCCACGTCTTACTCCAGCAACGAGGCGACCATCACCCAGGGTAAGGCCCAGAAGGACATCCCTGCCACGGTGACGGGTGAGTCCCGTAATGACATGACCAGTACGGTGCGCTTTTACTCGGACAACGTCAAGGTGTACAACCTCAACATCGCCAACACGGCCGGAAACGTCGGTCAGGCGCTGGCTGTCAACGTCAACGCCACCGACTACGGCTTCTACGCTTGCAACCTCACGGGCTACCAGGACACTGTCCTCGCTGACAAGGGCCGTGAGCTCTACGCGCGCACGTACATCAACGGCGCCACCGACTTTGTCTTCGGCCGCTACGCGCAGGCCTGGTTCGAGAAGTGCGACATCGAGACCATTGGCACTGGCTTCATCACGGCCAGCGGCCGTGAATCCGAGTCCAGCTCGGCCACGTACGTCTTCAACAAGGCCCGTGTGTTCGGTAAGAGCGGTGTGAACTCGACGGTGCTGGGCCGCCCGTGGCGTCCGTTTGCCAAGGTCATTTGGCAGAACAGCGAGCTCGGCGATGTGGTCAAGCCGGAGGGGTGGGCGAAATGGGACGCCACTTCCAGCACGGACAAGGTGATCTTTAAGGAATTCAACAACTCGGGCCCTGGCGCCGCCACCGCCAACCGCGTTGCCTTCAGCGGACAGCTGGACGCTCCCGTGGCTATCAACGAGGTCCTCGGCGAGGGCTACGAAACGGAGTGGTGGGTCGACACGACTTACTTGTAAATGCGCTAGCGTTTGCTGGTTATGCTTAGACATAAAGATTGATGTTAGTTCGTACCGAACAAAATAAACGGAATGCATTTTTCACACGACCATCAAAAATTATCCCGTCTATGAAATTTTGAAGACGAATTTCGGATGACTCACGATGACAAAGCTGTTTCGGTCAAAATATGGTGCTACAGTACTGTGTAGTCTCTAATACCGGTATTGACGATAGAAGGCGACTTACTACCGTAGTTTTGTCCCCTACTCTACCTTACGTTACCCTTGTAATGCGCCTGACTGATTGAGCAGATCGTTTCACTGCATGAAACACGTCGCCTGGACGAAGCTGCACTGCCATCGATACTATCGATTCGATGGTCCCATTCAACGGACAATTTCGTGTAAGAAACATGTAGCTGTATTAAGGGCGAACAACGATCGTTGCTGCAGCAAACTCGAGAACACTAAAGTACAATTGGCGCAATGCAGACGCGGTTGGCCTCAATCGACTGCAGTTCCTCTTCCATTACGGCTTGGTCATGACCTATTATAATAGAACGAAGCCGTCGACATCAGCATCGTAGCGCCATAGTATTTCGTTTTGATCGTCTTGCACACTTCGCTCTCGACGCTCGTCGAATATGCGAACGACCATCAACGCACCGGCATGTCAGAGACAAGAGAAAGGCTGTCAACTCCTACGGGGCACTTTTGCCCGGACGCAATCTGCTCCCATACAAATGAGAAGATCAAATTATCGAAGAAACTGTGAGCATCTTTCAGAAGTTCGTAAAGCGAGGTAAACTTGAACCAATGGAGTGTCGATTTAGCGCCTCGTCACGGTCCAACCAAAACCTACCTTCGGGCTCATTCAATCTTCTACCTTGCAGAGCTCAGAGCGAAAGGAAGCACAATACAATGCTCGCTCGGTAGGCTATTCCTTGTGTGTGCAAACCGCTCTCTTGCTCGACACCTAACAGTTCTCTCTCCTTGCAGTCGCATCGCACAGGCAGCTCTTCGCCAGAGCCCTGCAGCCTCACAACTCGCACGCCGCAGTGTGCTGAACTACGCGCAACAGCAGCGCTCGTACGTGGTGGACCCCAAGCACAACGGCGGTGGCGACTTCACGCTCACGCGCAATAAGTACCAGTCCGTACTCAAGGAGGAATTCCCACTGGAGCTGGGCGGCTCACTGCCCGAGGTGACCATCGACTGGGAGCAGTGGGGCGACTGCTCGCTGCCTGGAGACCGCACTATCCTGGTGCTGCCGTCGTTCTCGCATTCGAGCCACGCTGCCTCCAACCGAGATGACCCCCGTCCTGGCTGGTGGGAGAACATGATCGGTCCTGGCAAGGCCATCAACACGTCCTACTTCCGCGTCATCTGTCCGTCCGTCCTGGGCAGTCCGTTCGGAGCCACATCGCCGTTGACGGTCAACCCGCTCACGGGCGAGAAGTACAAGGCTTCATTCCCGCAGCTCACGCCCGCTGATATGGCTCGTTGCCACGCCAAGATCCTGGACGACCTGGGCATTGACAGCGTACACACCGTCATCGGTGCCAGCATGGGCGGCATCCAGGCCCTTGAATTCGCGGCCCAGTTCCCGGACCGTCTGGACCGCCTCGTCGGACTTGCCTGCACGCACCAGACCACCCCTGGCACGGTCGCCTTTCGACGTGTGCAGCGCCGTGCGATCCTCGCCGACCCGGAGTACAAGGATGGCAACTACACGCCCGGTGTGCCGCTTGAGGGAATGAAGGTGGCGCGTGAGCTGGGAATGACGTGCTACCGCTCGCGCGAAGAGTTCGACGCGCGTTTCGACTGGAACCCGACGGGTCCCATGCATTTCAAGACGGCCACGTTCGAAGTTGAGAGCTACATGGACTACCAAGCGAACAAGTTTGCTCGTCTGTTTGACCCGAACTGCTACCTGCTGCTGTCCAAGGCTATGGACCTGACGAACCTGGGCCGCAACTCGTTGAACCTGGCCGAGGGCACGAGCCGCATCTCGTGCGACAGCCTTGTCATCGGCATCAAGCAGGATCTACTGATTCCGATCCAGGAACAGCGCAGCCTGGTGAACATCCTGCAGTCGTACGGCCACAACGCGCAGCTCGTAGAGGTGGACTCCAAGTTCGGGCACGACGCCATGTTCAACGGACAGATGCAGCTCGACGTGTTCTCGCCGCTGGTACGCGACTACATCGAGGAGCAACTCGCCAACGTCCTCCCGCACGAGCAGCACCGCTACAGCAGCCTCTAATTGTTATTGGCCACGTCGCAGTGTGTATAAAGTGTCAGCTAAATAACCAGCAAAAAAGTATCTATTCGTGAAAAAAAAGGTTCTTACTTTGCAACTCGACTACTGAAAATCTCATTGTGGCCCAAATCAACAGTCCGTTCCAGAATAAGTGCTCACCCAACCGGCGGCCTTTGACACGACGGCCTCACTTCAGCACTTGGAGTGCAACCTTGGAGGAAGCCGCACAAGCGAACGATGCTGGCTGCGACTCGGAAGATCTGGGCGCTCCTGCCGCTGCGTCTGAACTGGTTGACGCCCGACGCGCTGCTGCAGCTGCTGATCCTGTGGCCTCTGGAGCTCTACGAGGCTGTGGCCATTCTGCCCGTGAGTTTCCTGCGACGCCACGTGCCCGTGCTGGGCGGCGCGCTGGTCGTGCTCATGACGCTGCATGGAATTCTATTGCGGCTGTTCCTGGAGCTGCTGCGCGCCATCTTCGCGCGCGTGACGTACTCGCGCGACCCGGTGCTGACGTTCCGCAGCTTCTGGCGCGCCATGCAGGACCACTACGCGCTCCTGGAGCCGCGGCGCGTGGACTGGCAGCTCGTGCGCCAGCTGTTCGGAGACGCCATTCAGCCAGCCACGAGCGACGACGACCTCTGGATCGCTCTGCAGGAGAGCGTGTCGCTCTGTGACGACCCGTCGCTCGCGGTCTCTAGGGTGGCCGGACCTGCAGGATCTTCAGGACCCAGGACGCTCACTGTTCGTGGACACAAGCTGCCTACTGCTGCAGCGTTGAAGTTCCAGCACTATACTCTAGCTGTCATTGAGAGGGAACATCTGACGCAGGGAGGCCGCAGGATCGCCAACGACCGCTTCGTGTGCGGTATCTTAAATGCTGAGACCTGCCCAGGATGGAGAATCGGATACATTTGTCTTACGGCCATGCAGGGCTTCGTGGAGTTCCCACTGCCCAGAGTGGACGCGCTCATGCCGTCTTGGACTAGAGGCGCATCCTCTGCTAACATTTCAGGAGAAAGTGTCGGTCAGACGCTGCTGGATGTCGATGGCAAGGCTGGAGAGGGGAGAGGAAGTCTGGCTGGCAGTTCCGTGGCGGTGCCGGAGATTTACGACCTGGAGTCCATGCGCTGGTCGCTGGAAGCGATCTTGCTCGGTCTGGGAGATGTGGACGGACTGATTCTAGACCTGCGCTTCAACCAAGGAGGAGGCTCGCACGTCGCCGCGTTGACGGTGGCGTCGTTCTTCGCCAGCGAGAATAAAGCCGCATTGGCCTTTTCAACGGACGAGAAGCTGCCAGGAGCTACGCCAAGGTTCTCCAAGAGAAAGAAGTACTACATCCCGTACACGTCACGCTGTACACGCTACCGGGGTCCTCTGGCTGTGCTGCAGAGTCAATACACTCGCGGGTAAGATGTTCTGTTGTGCGTCTGAACGATGGGGTTTAACCAGACTAACTGGCTGTCGTGTTGTGTGTGGAGATAGCACGGCGGAACTGCTATGTCTGTCCTTGATGAAGCGCCCACATACGAGTCGGATCGGCGCTACTACCGCCGGCAGCTTGTCGCCCACCCGACAGCTACGTTTGCCTAACTACTGGACCGTTGAAATCCCGCACCAGCGTATCTTCAGTGCAGACAACGAGCTATTCGAGAGTGTGGGTATTCCAGCCACTGAGGTCGTACCCGATATGGAGATGTTCTCTGCTCAGATGAACGGCAACTCGCCCAAGAAGCAGAGGACGGCTGCTGCCACCTCAAGTGCCGCCTTCGATCCGTGCGTGAGGAAGGCGGTCGACCACATTATGGACGTCGAGGCAGCTCTTGACAAGTGACGTGATGCAGTGTCTGTCACAGCTAACAACTTCCCTATATATGCGTCCGAGTGATATTTAGCTGCTTTGTCGCCTTCGTTCCATTGCGAACAGTTCATAACAGAAACCTGCCTGCTTCTGCACCACCAACTTCAGTAGGGAGAACTCTGTTGCTGCATTCCGCCAGAGGTGGCCGCAGCTCCAGGTGAATACAGGTAATGGTACATCTGGTCATGCAACCGAACATGATTCCGAGACACGATCGGAGTTCCGTCCAGACGAACTGCCAACAGCATAAATCAAACACAACAAAGCTGTAAGGTATTTCCTTGCACAAAGCAACAGGTAGACGGGAGCAACGCACCTTCCAGGTCGATATCGTAGCTGAACTTCTTGTTGGCAACAAAATGAAGGTTCCCGCTGACGCTCTGAGACGCATTGACCGCAACGGGCGTGGGGAGCAGAAGGCGGCACTGATACCAATGCGTCCCCGCGTCATGTGGCGCTGTGCTGAGTACAACGCGCGCATCGGAGCCCAAAAAGTCGACAGTGAACCAGCAGCCGAGCCCGTGCATGATGGCGGTGCGCTCTACCACAAAGTGGAACGGGAAGTCGAACGTATCGAGCTGCTCCTTAGTGACATCAGCAAAATCCAGCACATGCTCGGCCGGACGTGAGCTGAGCAGGATCTCCGGTGGGAAGTAGCCAACCACCGGCTGCGAGAAGTGGTTGTCCATTGCCCGTGCCCGAAGGCTGGAAAGATTGACGCCGTAGAAGTCCTGCTGCTGCCAGAACGAGACTTTGGCCATCTGCTCCCGATAGATACTGTCGTCCGAGAAGGGTGCCACGAACATTGTACCAATGGACGGGAACATCTTAAACCCTGGCGCCTGGCACCGCCACTTCTTGCCAGCAGCCACGAAAGTCTCGAGCATGCGCTCGTGCACGAGAAAGAAGCCCATGGGCTCGGATACCACCACGTCGACGTGCTCGGGCAGTTGCACCTCCTCCATCTTCCCTTTAATGACGGTTATGCGGTCACTGAGACCGTTCGAAGCCACCAGCTCGCGAGCGCAGTCGGCCATGTTGCTCAGCTCAACGGCGTACACTTTACGAGCACCCGCCTTGACAGCGAAGAAGGCCAGGATGCCCGATCCCGTGCCCACATCTAGCACCACTTTGTCCTTAAAATCCGACGGATTGGAGAGCATTGCGCGCTCGTAGGTGCCGGTGCGCACGTGGTCCTGCAGCATATTCTGCTGGTGCAGCAGCATTCCGTAGTACTGCGAGAAAGGGTTGTCCTCGTCCTTGTCGTCCTTCTCGTCGCTGGTTGAGGCAGCATCCTGGCCTCCACCGGCAAGTGATTGAGTGCCGGTCTTCATCCAGGCCTCCGTGTCCTCGGACGGGGCTGGAGATGCTGCAGGCTGCGTCTCCGACATGTTGCGTATTGGATGGATCTCAAATGCGTAGCTGTGATTAGTTAAATGATGGGGTGCGCCCAGCTCACGGCTAAAGGTGATTGGTGAAAATAAGAATTTTGTTTCCAATAAATCTCTAGTCAAAGGTCTGAATGTCCCTATTACAATCCCTCGCCCGGCTCAGGGCAATTAAGGTTTTTTTGGGTTAACGCTTTTTGTGGCTCACAAAAACAATGAACGTGTATACAAGTACAAGGTACGGTATACTTCATGAAAAGCATTTTTTCAATCTCGACGGATTTTTTTTATTTGCATCGGCGCAATGCTCTGATACGTTCCAGAAAGGTGTAAAGTCGATATTGTGCATTACGAGATACAGGTACACATGTAAGGTTGGATCGCGTTTTGCGGTGTGTCGAGAGGAACTCGCATAGATTCCAGCCTCCTACGTTGTCACGAATGTGACATTGCAGCGTTCGGTTGTTGGGGCAACAGCAGACGGTCGAAATTGCGTGTTGCCCTAGCAGTGACACGTCCGAACTGCAAAGATATCCACGCAAAACGGCAGCTTTGGTATCACCTGATGGATGACGGCTATCTTACCGCAGCTCACAGTGAGCCCCGCTGTTTTAATACGCAGTGCGAGCACCATAGCACGAAAGCGCGGCGTTCCCATGGCGTAGCTTCGCACACCGCAACTATTCAGTTCACACAAAGCCAATTGGGCCACGCGCACATGGTGCCAATCGTTTGCAGAGCTTCTTGGGGCTTTGCATCGGCACAACGTGATCGGTTTGAGCGTCTCGCTGTTTGGTATTGCAAGGGACACTTTCCATTTCTTCAGCTAGGCCTCAAGAGCTTCGCGGAGATTTACCCCATTCTCAGTGAATTCCCTGCACCGGTTCATCCAACATGAAGCTCTTCCTGCCCACCCTCGTCGCCTCTGTGGTGCTCATGCTCAACGGAGCCGACGCACTTAACGTCAAGATGCCCGGCGTCAACTACAACTCACGCAAGGGCCCCGACTGGGCTGCAGACAGCGCCAAGTGCAAGTCTGCGTCTGAGGTGCAGAAGGACATGTACGCGCTCAAGGGAATCACCGACAAGGTCCGCATTTACTCTCTGTTGGACTGCAACCAGGCCGAACTTGTTCTTCCTGCCGCCAAGAATGCCGGTCTCCAAGTCCATCTCGGTATCTGGACGACAAATAGCCACGACTACCTGCTGCAGGAGAAGGCGAAGCTCGCTGGTCTCATTGATTCGGGGCTCTACGACGACAATGTCATTGGGTTGCACGTCGGTAGTGAGACGATCTACCGCGAGGAGATCAACGCGGACACCGCTATCAGCTACATGAACGAGATCAAAAGTTACATCCGCGGTCGTGGCAAAAACACCCCCGTCACCATCGCTGATGTTATTGACATCTACAACGCCAACCAGCAGCTCATCGACGCGGTTGACTACGTGTCCGTGAACCAGTTTTCCTTCTGGGAGCGCGCCGATGTGAATGAAGGAGCTGCCATCACTCTGGACCGTCTGAAGAACCTTCGTGTGGCTGCTGCTAACAAGGGCAAGAAGGTCGTCATCTCGGAGACGGGCTGGAGCTCTGGTGGATCGGACCCTGCTGCGGGTGTCGCCTCCCCTGAGAACCAGGCCAAGTTCTTCTCCGACTTCTTCCAGATGGCTCGCTCGCACAACTTCGACTACTACTGGTACGTCGCCTTCGACTCCAAGTGGCGTGTGACGAACGGTGGCAAGGAGGTCGAGGCCGACTTTGGCGTGTTCCAGGAGGACGACACGATGAAGGGCAACTTCCAAGGTCTGACGATCGGCTGGAAGGACCCCAAGGCTCTCCGTAACGCTGGCACCAACCTGCTTCTATCTGAGAACGGTGGCAACGTGTACATGTCGAGTAAGTCGAACGATTGGCTGGTGCAGGAGCAACAGATCTGGTACTTCGACTCGGCTACTCAGCAGGTGCGTTCCAAAAGCAGCGACCGCTGTCTGGACGCCTACCAGGGCTGGGACGGCGGTATCGTGCACGTGTACCGCTGCATGGAGAACGAGGCCAACCAGAAGTGGACGTTCGAGAGCTCGACCGGCAAGCTGAAACACGCTACCCACCAGGGCTTCTGCCTGGACACGGACCCGGCTCAGAACAACAAGCTTCAGCTGTACGGATGCTCTCCCAACAACGCCAACCAGCAGTGGAGCGTCATTGATCCGGCCAACATTTAAGCGTACTCGGGTGTCCTTGTAGAGTTACCGTTCAAGTTCAGTGCTAGAACGTCAGAAATCTGAACAATTCCATCATTTCTGGGCACGAACCCGCTTTTGTCTGTTTGTGCGCAATGTGAAGCTGAAAGGATCGTCACGGGTTGTAACCATTAAATGGGTCCGTTAATTCGTAGCTTCGAGTCGCAACGATCAAGCTTCGCCAGCGCAGTGTGGAGAGTTGGAGCTCGTCACCAAACGTGTTGTTGAAATGGTGAAGCACCAGCACAACGATCTGAAAATATCCATCGAGCACTTCAACGTCGGGCTGCATCATTTTGCCAGCAAACGCTTTCACCAAAGCTTGAGTATTAGTCGAGGAAAGGCTATCCAGCAACATGTCAAGGGGACTGTGGGGTTTCATCGGGGACCGTCGCAACACTCTTGCGAAAGGATTCGTACTGTCGTGCGCTTTTGCTGTTAGAGCACGCGAGACTTCAAGCCAGATGCAAGGGCTAAGCGATCGGGAACGTAGCGTTTGTAGCTCGTACAGCAGCAGACGACAGAAAAATCTATGCCACCGACAGCAACCGCAGTCCAGTGCCGCTCTCACTTTCAATTTTCCTTCCAGAGGAGAATTACTATACCACTAGCTGGTAGACTAAACCACCTTCTGGACTTTCACCATGAAGCTCTTCTTCCCCACCGCCATCGCCTCTGTGGTGCTTATGCTTTCCGGTGGCGCCGATGCCCTCAACGTCAAGGTGCCCGGCGTCAACTACAACTCGCGTAAGGGCCCGGATTGGGCTCCCGATAGCTCCAAGTGCAAGTCTGCGTCCGAGGTGCAGAAGGACATGT
>LGSM01000192.1:0-53964 GCA_001314345.1 Phytophthora multivora | reverse complement strand
TAGTTTCCAAAACTCAACTGTTTATTTCTTTTTATTGCGGCAAGCCACTTTGGTGCAAATGTATGTGGTTAACTATCTAACATACTAAAACCCAATAATTCCTAAATCAAATGCATAGTGGATGGCTCTGAGCCATCCACTCACTTTTCATGTGCCTGTACATCAACTATGTACCCGACACCAAGCGTATCCATATGTGGGCACAACCCTGGGTGTAACCTCGTGTAACCCCGTTACATCGTCGCTCTGGACTGTAACGGGGCGAGGTCTCTCAGAGATACATTCTTCAGAGAGGCATTCCGCCAGAAATTAGGCTCTCGTCGTCGGGGTAAGTCCGGTGGTCAGACTGAGTGTGGTTGATCTTCAGAGTTGTGCACACTCTGAAGTCACACTTTTGACCTCTTGGGCCCCTTTACAGTCAGGCGAAGGTCCATATCCACAACTTCTCGTTTTTTTTTCTTTCACAGATCCAGTAACTGTCACACGGGTGCGGCTGCGCCCCAGCATCCCTCTCTCTCCCAAAGTCCATATTATATCCAATCACATCATAGTGTTTCGAGAGCCAGCCGCCAGAAAACCGGATTTAGCAATATGTCAGAATACATTGATGCGGATTGTAGCTCGCTGTTGAATTGCTGACGCGGCCCAGCTCCAGCTGAACTAGTGTTGCTGCTGAATCAACAGCAACCCGAATATCATCCTCGATTTGTTGTGGTGAACGTAAGGATGGTTTTGCTGTTGACACAGCAGGAGACATGCACCACAGTCTAGAAGCATCTTCGATGTTTTTTGTTCATCTCACCAGCCACACTAATCTCGCCTCCGACGGCGAACAGTGCACGTGACTTGCAAACCAGAGGGTTTTCACTAAGATCATTAAGGCTGAGATAATCAAACTTACGTGTTCCGGCTACTTTTTCCTCCACACCAGGACCCTCATTCACTGACGCAGCTACTCGTTTCCCTGCTTAGCTTGTTACTTCTTCCATACGATGCAGTTGGCCTTGATGTGACCAGGCTTCTTGCAGAAGTGGCAAGTGCGGATCTCCGTACCCTTGGGTTTCGAGTTTGGTTTGAAACGTCCCTTTCCTCGGAAAGGATTCCCCTCGAATGTCTTCTTGTAGTCTTCACCTTGTTCTTGAGAAGATTTCTGCTCTTAATGACGAACCTTGGCGTCGTCGAGGAAGTGGATTACCTCGTACTTGACAGCCAAGTCCATGGCGTCACTCAACGTCTTAGGATTCTCGAGCTGCACGTATCTCCGAGTGCAAGGCTTGAGACCGTCCGCGTAGCACAAAGCACACTCATTCCTTCGGCTCGGAAGATGAGGGCTGAGTATTCGCCGTTGTAGGTCTCGATATCCACCGTCTGCTTCAGTTGATGTAGCTTATCGCGTAGCACTGACTTGTAGTTGGACGCCTCGAATGTTGGAGCACATGTTAACGGAAAATCCCCCACGTGTGCTACTCCAGTCGCGTCGAAGACCAGTGAAGGAACCAATCAGAGGCTGGTTTCTCCATCGCCGATCCGGCGATCCCTGTGAGCTGTGTGTTCGCGTCGTCAATCAGAATCCGGTTGATGCGGCAGGTGTTCTCGACCAGGAACAGCCATTCGCGCACGCCATTCGTCTTGCCCGTGAACTTGGGCAGATTGCTTGGCATCGCGTGCGAGCTGCTATCGCTTGATTCGGCCGTTCGATCTCGGCACGTAGTTAAGCGTTGGTCGGCATGGGCTCCTTGTAGTCAGGTTGCTGGGACCAACAAGTACCACCCGTATATCTGAAAGAGTATGCCTGAGGGGAGGGAGCGCTAAAGTAGAAGTGCCGCCCCCGCAGTTCAGGCGGATGGAAGCTTCTAGAAGCTTCCACAACCGCCCTACGTCTGCTTGATATTTTCTTTTCTATCTACATACTAAGATTAGGTAAATTTAAATCCACATCCTATTGGTTACCTTTTCATCCGATTAGGATACAGGTAGTTCATCAGAGACGCGAACGAACAGGTGCGGTGAACTGAGCCACCAACCAGACTCCCAGGCATGAAAGAACCGAGCCACCAGGAAGACTCCCAGACAAGAAAAAGAGTGCTCCATAGCACCCAATCCGTAATACACCACCCGGAGCTCATCGAGACCTTGAATAATGTTCAACAGCTCGTGAATCACGAGTCGTGATGGGTACTTCGAAGTACTTCTCACCAATATCGAGGGGCGAAAATATTTCAGTATGTAAGATTGAACCTTTCATCCAATCACCGCGTATTTCAATGTTTGGAAGTGTCTTCATCATGAAGTTCATGGGGTGACAGATGGGCGCTTTTGGTGGCATAAAACTCAAGAAATTTCATCCCGGTACTGTACATCCTCATTCGATTCGTCTCGTGGCTACACGGGAACCTTGAAGTTCAAATAACTCATGATTGATGTCGCTCGGCCACAGTCTCCGTTTTTCTGGAGACTTGCGCGAACACTTGCCATCGAGCGAAATTGGCTCTGCGCAAAGCTGCATCGTAGGTTACGATTCGTAGCTGTCGTGCCAACATTCCTACTGCGATCGCGTCGTAAAGGCGGCCCTTGTTGCTCTGCTACCGACCGTCGTCCCCCGTCTGGCAGACGGTCTGCCCCTCATCGGTAAAAGGACTGAGCTTACACACTGAATTCGTCGCGATTCGGTGCGGCCTACGCTGACACGCGCAAAGAGGAGAGGAAATGCTTCGTGCGCTCTCTCAAGTGTGTGGTTCAGAACCACAAACCACTAGTTCTTCTTTGTGTCGTGACGGTAATCGAGAATAGCGTGATGACGCGAAGTTGTGCGCCAAGGCAGAAGCTGTTGCGATGGAAGATCGGATTTGTGGGCGAAAAGGTTTGGTACACGAAGCGAGGAACAATCAAGTGCTCACAACGAACCTCCGCCATGTGTGCTGCGCTTCCCCTACTGCTGCTCATGACGATCGGATAACGCAAGTGCTCGTCGTATTGACGACATAGAGCTACCTCATTTGCGCATCATTTCGGGGGTTAATGCGCGGGTTCAAGTAAATTGTTTGAACACCTCCATATTGTCAGCGTGAGTACATGTATGGTTATCCAGAGAAACCAGAGGCATCAGCAAAACTCCGGTGGCCGAACAGCGATCGCTGAACCTGCGGATAGCGGCATTTGCGGCCACCTACGGCAACCTAAATTCGCTAGTTTGCGCGTTATTCTCTTGCCAGCACCAACGGCGGCTCCGTCTCGTGCCCCGCCCAGCTGCAGACTCTGTGTGGCTCACAGGTGGCGGAGCTGCAGAGCCTTTGCGGACCGCAAATTGCGGTACGTTGCCGTGGCCCGGCGCTGCTCGGCGAGTTGTTTGACAAAAACTAGGTAATGACATAGTCGGTTCGCTGTCGATTACGGATGGATAGCATCCAACGCCGGTGGACACAAACGAAATTCCTGGTAAGCATGCTTGCCGATACCGGTAATGTACTGTCCAATGACGGGAAGCGCTTGCTACGTAAGCCCCCAACGCGAAACTACATGTAGCGGGCAAGCGCGCTAAAGAACACATAGAACACGAGGACTCTCGTCTCGGGGTGGCGACCACGCTCCAAATTGTCAGGCGCACGAAGCGCCGTGGCGCTGTATCCATCAGCGACCCCGTCAGTGACTTTGATTTCGATCACGTGGCGATGGTGGCCCACCATTGGTGGGAGTTGTGAGGTAGGGTGCATCCGTCTCCTCCTCTGCTTGGCAAACTGCAACTTGCACCACCCCGAAATTGTGCGTGTAGGTCGGCCAGGACGCAGTTGAGGACTTGAACTGAACTGGCACATGATCTAGTTCTAATACGCTGTGCGTAGCATCCATTGGCGTTATCACGACTTCAGCGTTTTGAATCCTACCTTGGTCGTTTCCTCCAGCTGGCCTGCTAGACTAAGTCGGTGACTAGGCTAGACGCCGACTTAGTCTAGCAGCCTGCTCTAGCATCACATGCCAGCAGAGTACGTGCTTGCCAGCAGGCGGTCGAGCGGAGGCCTATCCTCGCACTGCACTGCCGGACCTTTCCGTCCCGCGCGATCGAGGATCGGCCGTCCGACCGTCTGCTACCCAGACGGTTGCAGTCAGCCTTCCAGCAGGGCTGCAGGCACTGCATTCGATGTTGTTCACCAGCAGCAAGGAGCTGCATCGAGCTCAAGGCAGGTGCCCACGGCACCGGCTCGTCCAGCGTGGCATGTACATGTACCGACTTCGATGGACTGCAGTCCCACCTGAACGTGTGTTGCCTGCAACGCAGCCTTGAGTCAACGCGACGTGGCCCACACATGCTCGCTTCCGCGAGGACAGCCACTTTGCAACGGCCGCTGACGTAGTGGGACGGGCCAGCACCGGGTCATGCGGCCAGCGGCAACAGCGCCAATTGCAGCAGCAGCGAGTTGCTCAACCCCGTGTGCATTTTCGGCGAGCGCCGACGTCGCACAATACAACCGCGCGGCATCAGCAAATCGCCCCCGACTACGAACGCGATTGTTCGGCTTCTCCTTAACCCCACCAGCACAGGAAACTCCACTGCCGAGCGCCAACGCCAGAAGGGGAAAGGAAGCGCGAGACACAAAAACGAGGAGTTAATCCTGGACCTTCTCGTGCCTTGTGCTGTGTGGTGTGTCTACAGTTCTGTATCAACTGATACTGCCACTGCCGAATTGAGCCAGCCAGCCGCTCAACGCTCCTCCCCCTCGGCGAGGACGTGCCCACTTGAGCCTCACTCTGGAATTCATCCATTACTTCTCAAAAGCTTCACTTGAGCGGCGTTAGTCAAGTTCGTATCCAATCGACCAACCAACGAACCAACCAGCCTGTATCGCTCGTTCACTTCCGTCCCCCCGGCGTTTATGATTTGTGAGACCCGAGCACCAGTCTTTGAGCCAGTCTTCAAGAATTCAAGAATGCAGCCAAGTGGTGGGCACCAACCGCCCGAATATGACTACGAATACAGCAATCAGTACAGCCAGCAGCCCGTGGGAGATCGCCCCTCGGTCCCGAGCATGCGTCCTACGCTCGAGACCCCAGCTTACTACCAGCCGTCGGCGCTGCCGCAGCAGTACACGCCGCAGCAGACGTACTACCAGTCAAGCCGTACTCCTGTCACCATCTCTCAGTTCCCGTACGCTGAGTCTCCGCTGGAACAAAAGCCCATCGCGACCTACCAGCAGCACTCAGACTACCGTGTTCAGGCCGCCCCCGAGGCTCGTACAGAGGCTCCTATGGCGATGGAACGCATGTGCGATGTCTGTCAGTACCCTGACCCTGTTCTCGTAGCTCCTAACTGTAATCACATCTTTCACTCGCGCTGCGTTCACGTGTGGCCACTGGACGCTTGTCCGGCCTGCGCGGCGCCAATCGACCAGGTAGCGATCTTGCCGACCATCAACATGATGGTCCGACCCGAGCCACGCAGCGGGAAGTGGACGCGTCCCGAGGAGAAATTCATCGACGGGATCCTCCGCGAGTTTGACCGCCAGGCTTTGCCGCTGGCGCACGGCACGCCCATTCGTTTGGTGCTTGCCAAGATGCTCAACTGTTCGACTATGAGACTCTCCAAGAAGTTCCAGAAGAATGCGCTGGGAAAGCGGACGTTTAGGGTGACCAAGCCGGGCAAGGGCGAGAAGGCGCTACAGTTCGACCAAATGGACCACGTGCGGAGGCAGCGGGAACTTTCTCGCTTGGAGCAGATCTTCCGACAGGAACTGGTGGATCAGTTTCGGCGTGAAAACAACACGGACGAGGGAGCTCTGGTCGAGACGCAAAACTTGTGTCTTGCAGTTCAGCAGTTTTGGGTGACCAACTTTCTGAAATTTGCAGTGCTAATCGGCCAACCCGTGATGGGACTCGACGTCTCCGATGCCAAGAAACGCAAACGCGCCATGCAGCTACTCCGCAACGGACAATTCGATGAGCTTCTTGCGTGGAACCACCACCCTTCTCCTGCCAACACGGCCAGTATTACCCCCATGCCGTCGTTGCTAGGGGCGATGCCAGCAGACAATAGCGCTGTGTCGGCGTCATGGAGCTCCAGTGCGTCTGTGTATTCGCAGGAAGCTGGACCGTCTATTCCAGCATTACTCCAGCAACCCGAGCGTCCTACGAAGAAGATGCGCACGCCCGAAGCGAATGTGGAAGTGAACCGCTTCGGACTACAGCCGCCGCCGATGGACCAATCTCAGTACCCACAATTCGGCCGCCTCTCTCCACCTGCATCATCGACGACTTCTTTCGATTACGGCCAACAGCAGCAGCAGCAGCAGCCGCAGCAATACCAACCTGAGCCGTTTTTGCGTCCGTCGAATTACTCGCCGTATTCTGACGTCAAGACCGAGAAGTCAGGAATGGGATATTCCAGCTCGATGCAGCAGCAACACCACCAACAGCAGATGATCCCAAGTATTGCTACTCACGAGCAGCGGAGTGGGTTCATGCCGACAGCCTATCCACGAGCTGGCGAACCTTATCATGCCAGTGGCACGGGCCAGGCTGCTCCGTGGGACGATTTGTTGGAGAATATGTCGTCCGAAGCCAATTCCAGCGCACAAGCTGCACCCACAAACCAAGCCCAGGGCGGTGAGTCGGGTCTGCACTCGTGGAACATGAACATGATGTGAACAAGTGTCCCAAGTGCTCAGGACACTTTCGATGTTAGTGAACGACGCGAAAGAAAGCGTCGGTAGTTGTGCAAAAGTAGCGTGCTCGTAGCGTGTTGAAAACGAAAATTGCAGTCATTTAAAATAAAAGTGGAAATGCAAGCGTCTACATACGATCCCGAGTCATATCCGTTCGTCATCGGACTTGAAGTCCTTGTAAAACTTTCAACCTTTGCTTCCCTGCATGAGTTTCCAGAGACGCAGTAAGACATCAAAGCTGACTCAAAAGTTGCCTTTTTAGAAGTGTACCATTAATAAGGTACATTAATATTCACCTGCCACCGCACAATCAATCAAAGATGCTTCGCCGCGGAGCTGCTCCGCTCCTGCGCGGGCGCTCGACGCGCTCCATGTCGCTGCTGGGCTCGATCTTCGGCATCGGCGAGTTCGAGGGAGCGCGCAACACGTCGTTGAGCCGCAGCACGAGCAAGCAGCAGGCGTATGACCTGGCATTATTGGATGTACGTGCTTTGACTTCCGTTGTCAATGCCATTTCTAACGTTTCTAACTGGGAATTTGAAGTATGTGAGCATGAATTCGCATCCAAAGTTCATGCTACACAAGGTACTGGAGGACGACGCTCCGTTCCTCATGGGTCACGTGCTGGTAGCCGCGAGTCAGTGTCTGGCCCCTCTCATGCATCAGGACACGCTGGACGTGGTCGCCAGGCTCCAAATGGCCAGTAAAATCGCCAAGGAAGGTTGGAGGCTTTTAGAAACGATACGGAGGATTTTAGAAATGCTGCAATGGTGCTGAAAGTGTTGCCAAATGCAGGAGAAACGACGGAGAACGAGAAAGCGCACGTGTTGGCACTGGACGCGATGGTGCACGGCCGCCACCGCGAAGCTGCAGCGTTGTACGAGACGATTCTGGTGCACGACCACACGGACCTCCTGGCACTGCGCTGCTGCTACGATGTTTACCGATTTCTCGGGTGAGTTTAAAGTTTGATGATGGGAACGTAAGGAGAGTGATGCTTAACGTGAAAGATGTTGGATGTCGGAAATTGTAGTGACTACAAGAACATGCTGGCGGTGGTGACTCGGCGACTTCCCTCGTGGTCACCGAATGACACTGGATACAGCCACTTACTGGGCATGCAGGCGTACGGAATGCAGGCTGCTGGACGACTGGATGCTGCGGAGTCGCTGGCGGAGAAGACCTTGTCCATGAATGGAAATGATCGCTGGGCCTGTGAGTACTGACTCTGTTGGGAGGTGGTACGCAACTTTACTCATAACTAACTGTTCGGGTGCTGCTGTGGTGTTGGTTGTGTAGTGCACACCATGCTTCACGTCCTGGAAGCCCGAGGCAATGCCAACCACGGAGCAAGCTACGCAAACCAATTCAAGGCAGGCTTTGACAATGGTGGGCCACTTGAACGCCACTTGTATTTCCAGTGGGCTCTCTATATGTTGGATCTGGGCCACTACGATCGCATCGACAAAATGTTGGAGGTGAATATCCTCACGTATCAACCGGACGGAGCTCCCCATGCAGTGTCCACACTTTGCGACGCCACTCAGCTCTACTGGAGACTACGATTCGCAGGCCAGGACACGACTGAATTGGGCGAACAGCTCCTCCACAACTGGTCTGCAGTGCTGCCAGCCTCAAGTACAGACACAAATGAGATGTCAAATGCATGGCTTCATCCGCTAGCGAGAGTGCTTCGATACGTAAGTTTTCAGTGGTTCATGGAGGCCGAACTTCCATCTAACGTTGGATTATTGTGTGAACAGAGTATCCTGGCGTGCGTACCATCAGGGACTACACCTCAACCAGAGCCGCTCATGGCGGAGCCTGCCGTCGATACTGGGCGCCTGGAGGGTCAGCTTGGCCTCACACCGTTCCAGTTCAGCTATCCTCCTGCTTCAGGTACCTGCAATATCGAATGTGGAAATACGAGCATATGTACAACGTAACTTAACATCGTTATACCAGACGAGCTGGAAGAAGTGTACAAGCGCGTTTGTCAGGGATTTCAAGCGTATTCAGAGGTTTGCGCCATTTTAAAACTTGCATTTGCCAATGAGTTAACCCCACTTAGCATCTTTATCGTTTCTATCGCAAATGTTACCTATACAGGCACGATTCAAGGATGCAACCCACGAATTGCTGCCAGTACGGGGAAAGCTTGAGCTTCTTGGTGGTACTGGCGTAGACCAAGACGTGGTGGAACAACTTCTCATTGACTGGTACGGAGAAGGTACCCAACCCAAAAGCTTCTTTGTCTCCTATCTAACATCTCGGTAATCGTTGTATGCAGCGCGAGCAAATGCGATGATCTTCGACTCGCGAAGCTTCTTCTCAACGAACGGTATGGGGCTGTCTGAATACTAACATTTGTGGCATAGTGTTGTTCATCTAAATCATTTTTTTCCTGTAGATTGAGTGCGCGACCTCAGAGTGCTCAGTGCTGGAACACTTTTTCACGTGTGTCAGCAGCGATGGGAGACACATCTGCCGTACGTGACGCGCAGGGAATGAGCTACGTGCTGGGACTTGGCCAGGGCGGCAACAAAACGTACTAGCCAGTGGCGCAGCGTGCCTATCTTCCGAGTTTTGACGATTCGGATAGGAGTTAACGAAGCGTCTTTTACAGACCTTATCCTGTCCGACCGTATAGACTGCATCTTGGAAAATACAAACCATTGCAACATGCAACATGCAGCATGCACGTGGATATACTAGTATGTAGCCATCTTGCAGCCAATTTATTGGTACATGGATACATTTGCGGTTTTCAGTTTTTTGCTAAAAACGCGGGAAGCGTATGGCGTCCAAGCGAGTTTTGCGCGCATGCAAGTTGCAGGGGCTCTCGCTCCACGCTGATGCGTTGCGCCGCCTCACCGAAGAGCTTACCAAGTACGTATGCGTCTTGCACTGTTGTGTGTACAATTTGAACCTCCATATACCAGTAGCCGCTTGGAAACGATTGCTTGAAGGATAAGCGTATGATTTCTCTAATGACAATAATTAATTATTTCGTTTGCTGCTTGCAGTGAGGCGTCATTGCAGCTGGAAGATGTTATCTACGCGATCAAGAACAACATCGACCGTAGCAAGAGTACGTCTCCATCAGAAAAGGCTTTCTACAACAGCAATGCAAAACTTATTGACGCTACTTGTTGAATGATTCAGTGACGTCGTCCGTAGTGACGTTGGAAGCTTTAGAGAGCGCCTTAGACACGCTGTTAGCTGTATCGGCGGAGAATGACTACGAGCAGATCCAAGTATTCGGAGCCTTTGACACTCCGAGGCTTCACTTCAATGCCCACAACAATTCGTTCGAACTCAAAGCAGACGCTCAACGCAGACTCCACGCTGGACCAGAGTCGCGAATTCAGTTGTTGAGGAACAGATTCCTGTCTGTGGATCTCCGTGTCAAGCGGAACCGACTGTTTGCGCCGCCGTCGGCTGCGATGGCAAATACTACGGTGTACATGGAGGTAGGGCAAATGTCACTACTTGCTGGTGCTTTTTGACCTAGAACTCATGTCTAAGTTCCTTGCAGTTGTCGCGGATTGAGTCACTGCTGGGTGTGAGTGGGGTGCGACGAGTGATTGGTACGCTCGGGCAGGACGAGCGCAAGAGGTTTTACTTGGAAGATTTTACGTCCCGGATTATCATCGACCTCACGAACGCAGCGTACACCGATGGCCTCTTTACAATCAACTGTGTGGTGCTGGTGGAAGGTGAAGTCATCGACGATGTGCTTCATGTTCAGGTAAGGTTGGGTGTACGATGATGGTGTGGGACTCGAAACACTAACTCGATCCATTGTGCCATTGGTGTTTAGTCAATGGGGTTCCCACCCCCAGAGACCAAGGAAGCATCGTTGGAAGTTTTGGGTGGCATTGACCCATTAGGTGTGGAGGTGTCATCCCAGCAACGGAATCAGATCCGAGAATTAGAAGCTAGTGACCACCACGCCACATTTATTGTGCTGTCTGACGTCCATCTGGACGACCCTCAGGTCATGAGCAAGTTGGATGAGTTATTTCAAGGCCTCGAGAGCGTGCAGCCCACGCTTTTCATCCTCATGGGCGATTTCATGTCGACATCCATCGGAGGAGGTGCTGGATCCAACTCGTTGCAAGATTTACGAGAGTATTTGGAGGAGCTCGGGAACCTCATTCTGAAGTACCGTGGCATCGCTGAAAACTCGCGGTTCATCCTAGTGCCTGGACCAAATGATCCAGGTTCATCACGCGCATTCCCTCGTCACCCGGTAAGAAAGATGAGCTTTTTTGATAGTGCATGGTGGAGGGAAAACTAACATTCATTTATGTGTACAGCTCCCTGATCTCTGTACTCGCGAGCTTATTCGGAAGGTGCCAAATGTCACCTGCAGTACGAATCCGTGCCGGATTCGCTACTACACTCAGGATATTGTGATTTTCCGCGATGACCTCCAGCAAAAGATGCAGCGGCATGCCATTTTGCCTCCGATGCCAAGCGAACGCGAAGAAACGGCGGGTGATGAAGATGGTGGAGCTGTCCACTCAGTCTCTCAAACGGATATCTCCAAGCATGTACGGTTTAATGCTTGCGTGATTCGTACGATGTTGCTGACTTGATCCGTTTTTGTTTAAAATCATATTTTAGCTGGCCAAAACGCTCATCGACCAAGCGCATTTGTGTCCACTGCCACTGATGGCGAACCCGATCAACTGGGACTTTGATTCATCGCTGCAGCTTTTCCCGCTCCCTGACGTGCTGATACTAGGCGACTCGACCGAACAGTATCAGCTTGGTTACTCGTCTGTTGGTGTCTTCCATCCTGGCCCGTTCCACGCTGACTACTCATTCGTGTTTTACCGTCCCAGCACCAACACCACGGAGTTCAGCCGCGTTGAATAAAGCTGTAGACACTTTGCCCAAAGACGTATGCATTTTCAAATTGGCCTGGATACTCAAAATTACGTTACGTTTTATCTCTTTCATGTGACATGTCCCACTTACAAACATGAAGTTTAATCTGATTCTGGCTATGTTTTAGATCCAGATTTACACATAGCGGATAGGGCTAACTTCATTACTACTCGTAATTTACTAACAGTAATTTACTGCTTCCATCCATCGACGTCACAGCAGCATTGAGACCTCGCTCAATACTCGCAGGATGCGGCGCCGCCACCACCGCCAGTTCGGCCTGCCGAACGCCAACCAGATCCTGCTGTGTATGGTCGTATGCACGTTGTTGTTCTTCTCGCTCCTTCGCCGTCACTGGCTGCAGTTCGGTGACGACCCGGACGTTCACGCGTCGCTCAAGAGCGTTTATATTGTGGGCGAAGGGTCCACCGACTCCAAGTCTTGGGAGCAATTCTGTGCCGATGACTCGTTCAAGATGAATATGTTCGTGATGCTTAGCGTGGGCAGTTCGTGGTATTTTATAGCTGACTATTCGTTTTTTTCTTCTTTTTTTCTTCTTCTTCTTCTTAGTCCGGGTACGAATCGCACGACGACAATTGTGGATATGCAGGACGGAGTCGTACTGTGTAATCGCCACAGTGGAGAGCTGGTTCCTGTGCTGATGACGTGGATACTGGCGGTGGGACTCAGTTGTGCGCTACTCAGTGCACTACTGGCATTGTACCTGCAGCTGGGCAACCCGACGAAAGAGATGGTCTTCTGGATTGGGATGATGCCTGGAATTTTGCTGTTCGGCACTGGTATGAGCGCGTTGTTTGTGTTAGTAGAGAACTCTGCACTAACAGTTGCGGGTATTGGATGCAGCGGTGTTAAGCTCGGCGTCGCTTTTATTGTGGCAAAGATTTTACCTTCGGTTCGATAATGGAGACTGCTTCAGTATTACTGTGGCTGCTACGGTTATCGCCTACGCAGTGGCGATCTCCATGGTGATACGATGGCGTTGGGTAAGCTGGTTTACTGTTGTGTGAGTCGGTTCTTGATTTTTTTCTCATTTTTTTGCTGTTTGACTTTTGCTGTTCGACTTCAGCCAGGAGTTTGTGCCGTGTCAAACGAGCAACACGCTGTGGGTTCTCGTTCTTATGGCGACCATTTGCCACCTCGTCGTGGTCGCCGGCCGCCGCAGACACCGGCACGTGATCTCGAGTCTGCAGCAGTCCCATTGACTCGTTGAGCAACTACCCAGCTCTGCCTTAAGGATGCTATACAAATATTTATCGATGAAATGGACGTACGATTATCCCGTGCATGCTCCATTATACGATCTACACCGGTCTAACTGCTATCACCTTAGTCGCTTTCGTCGCCGCTGTCAGCCTTGAGCTTACTGAGCACACGACGCGTGTACTCCCCAATGATCTTGGCATCGGCAGATCCACTGCGCATGTACTCGGCCTGTGTCTCTGGTCGCGAGTGCACCTCGAGCAGGTAGAGCAGAGTCCGTTCAGCAGGCAGCTTCACAGCCATGTTGTTGCTCTTGATCAGCTGGAAGACGGCAGGCACAAGGGACACCAAGTGTTCGCGCGTCTGCTCCGGACAGCGCTTGGCAGAAATCTTCGCAATACGCAACGCGCCACGGATCACGTCCTTGTTCTTGTGCGTCACACCCTCCACCAAGACCGGGACTAAAGCCGCAACATTCTCCACGCGCTCCTGGCGTTTAACCACAACTCCGATGGCCTTAAGCGCGTGGTTCCGCACAGCAGTCTGTTCATCCTGCGCCAGCGCAAGCAGCGTGGTTGTTAGAGACGCAGCGACTTCCGTAGTCAAAAGGTTCGGCTGCTTCTGCAACGCCAAAGCTGTGAACATAGCCGCACTCTGGCGACGCTGCCACGACAGCTCCTGCAGGTCGTCCGAGGACACATTCGCCAATCCGTAGGTGAGTAGTTGCTTCCGTGCCGCGTCCAAGTCACCATTGCTCGCAGTAGAAACCACGCAGGAAGCGAGACATTGACTAGCACCGTCGCGCAGAGAATCTTCACTAGACTCGAGCATCTCCTCAAGAGCGCTCTCCAGAGTACTACGACCGGCAGCAGACAGCTTGTCGCCCACACGCTCCACCACAGAGGCAACAGCTTCGAGGTTAGCTTCACGCACGCCGCCCGTTGTAGTGCGCAGACGTTCCGTGAGCTCAGCAAGCAGAGGCTCCACACGCGGACTCAACGTAACAAGCAGACTCAAGGCCGACGCACCACGGGCGCGCACGTCCACAGCCGTGTCGTTAAGAGCCTTGACGAACGTGGTCTGCAACTGGGGCAGGAACGGCTTAAGTGCGACGCCTCCCTTCGTCAGAATGATCTCCAGAGTCTGCAGGATAGCAGCCTTGACATGACCCGGGAAACGATCACCAGCGATACGAATAAGAGGACCTGTAAGCTTGATGAGGTACGGGCGGAGAGCAGGAGCGCTGCTCAATTCCACGAGCTCGCCGAGGCCAGCGGCTGCGCTCTGGCGCAACTCCGGCGATCCGTTCATCAAAGCCCACTGGTAGCTTGGCAGGAACGGCTCCAGACCCTTCGGAATGCACAGACCCGGCAGCAAGTACTCGCCGTCACCCACTCCACCCTTGCGGTGGCGCGCATCGCTGACCATCGAGTTGATCGATTGGCGAATGAAGTCTAAGTGTTGCGCAAACTGCTCGGGTTTCGTCGTCACGTTCATTCCCTTGAGGGCAGCGGAAGCGGCGCGAACTGCCACGTCATTCTGATCGTTCAGGTGCAGCACAATTTGCTTCAGGAACAGTGGCGCCTGGTCGTCGTATGGCATCGTCGCGTTCGAGCAGAAGTCACCCACAAGCTCGAAAGCCAAAGCGCGGTCCAGGGCGTTCTCACTCTCGCAGTATTTGCAAAGTTCAATAGCCAGCCAGTGTACGCCAGGCGCTTCCACTCCGAGAACAACATCGCGCAGAGAACGTTTGATCTCCTCGGCCAGCTCAGACTTCGAAGCGTCCGAGCTGTCATCTTCCACAAGCTCCACATATTGCGCAAAGAATGTAGCGAAAATCTTCTCCAACTGGAAGTGAATAACTGCACCCGTGGCTTGAGCCACGCGCGACACCGCACGTGCTGCTGAAGCTGTCACAGGCGTAACCAACAGACGAGGGATCAGATACGGGAGCACTTCACGCGACTTAACACGCAGAATCTCCTGCAGTCCAAGAAGTGCACGCTCCTGCTCCTCAACAGACGGAGACGAGTGAATACGTTCCAGAACCATCGGGACCGTCTCATCAATAGCGCGGTAGCCAATACCCTTGTGAAGTACATCGAATGCCTGCGCAGCTGAGGCACGGACTTCGGCGAGTTCATCGCAAACACCGTCCAGGACGGCATCAACCAGCGTATCCACGTAATCCTCAATTTGTTTCTTCGTGCAGCAGTCAATAACTTCAGCCAGACCGATACAAGCACCCTGTCGACGGCCAGTAGGGAGTGAGGGTGACAAGCCAGCACGCAGAATGGGCACCACCTCAGGAAGCACGTGCTCGCCCAGCTTGCGCACAATTTCACCAAGAGTACGGCCAGCCATCGTCTGCTTCTCCATGTTGTCGCCTGAAAGAGCGGACACGATGGCATTCATAAGCGCCTCCAGGATCTGGCGCAGCGTCTTGGGTGTGTTAGCGACCACACTCTTCCAGACCTGCAAAGCGCTCTGACGCACGACCGCGGAAGTGTCCGAGCGAATCATGTACAGCGAGGCCAAGATGGCGTTACGGCGCTGGATGCCCAGCAACTTAATGATGGCGCGATCTCCAGCCGCGCTGCCCGAGGTCTCATCGTCGTCGTCGTTATCTTCGCTAACAACGGCAATAGCACGCGTGCCACTGATACGGTACATGAGGTCGCCCAGCAGCATGACGGAACTCTGGCGGATACGCCAGCTATCATCGAACAGACCAGCCTCGAGACTCGGCAGCAGGTCGCGTGTGTGCGACAGAGCGTGTGCGTTGACCACAACGTGGCCCGAGTGCATGGCAACATCGCGAACCGACTCGGCTTCATCGCTAAGACCAGCCACCACGATAGGTAACGCCTCGCGAAGGAACATGGCGAACTGCTTGCCAAGGGCAGGCGGAAGGAAAGCCATAACCCACAGAACACCTTCACGCACCGAGTACTTGGGATGGCGAGCCAACGGTAGGATGTCTTCCCGCATGACGCGTTCCACACGCTCAATACCCAGAGCAACCACGACTTCACACAAACCTTGGGCAGCTCCGGAACGCTCCACGGGACCAACTTCATCGTCCTTCATGGCCTCAAGAAGCCACGTGAGCATATCAGCGAAGTGGCGCTCGCCAAGACCCTTAACCAGTTTGCCAAGAGCCTTCGCAGCCACCGCTCGCACCTCTGGGATCGGATCCATGAGCTGAGTCTTGAGACTGGGCAACACCGTCTCCATGTACGGCACCAGGTCCTTGGCGTCGTTGATCATGGAGCACATGCTACCTACAATAAGGGCAGCCTTCTTCTTCGCATCACCGGCACGATCCTTCAGACCACGGGTGATGATAGGCATCACAAGCGCCAGCGACGGCGCATCGATCGAGTGCTGGAAAGACGTCGACTGCAGCTGCTGTAGAGCCTCGGCCGTGTGTCGGTTCGGGTCTTCGAGAGCGTCAAGCAGCACCTTGGAGATGGTGGCGATTTCAGGGTTGCGCACCACAGAGCCGACGTCACGCAGAGCACTCTTACCGGCCTCCCGCACCTTCGGATGCGAGTCAGTGAGAGCTGCCATGAGCTTGGGCACCACCTGCGGAAGACACGAGCCGAGCTGTCGGGGCGCACAGTACGCCATCGAGCCCAGAATCTGAATACCAGACTGCTTCGTACGCCATGCACTTTCTTCCAGGGCTCCAAGGAGCGACGGAAGCACTAGCTTCACGCCGTGCGCCGACAAGTTCGCCATGATTCCCTTGGCAGTGTGGCTCGCAGCCTCACGCACTTGCGGGCTGGCATCGGCTGAGCACTTGAGCATAACTGGCAGGATGACGATGATGTATGGCTCAAACAGCAGTCCAAGGCGCTGGCTTAAGCATTCGAACACAAGCATGGCACCTTGGCGAGCGTTGGCACCGCCTGTCTTCATAGACTCCTCGAGACGCGGGATGATGTTGTGGATCTTAAGCGCAGAGATACCAAGCCCCTTAACTACGGCCGAAACACCGTAGGCTGCACCCATACGCTCTCCGAAAGTCTCACCTTCAGTCACGCGCTTCAACAGGTCGTCCAGGATGTTCGTGCTGCGGTCCTTGACCGCTCCCATCAGCGGTGATAAGCACATAGCGACTGAACGCTGCACCGACTCGGACGGGATGTCCAGTGCTTCAATAAGCGAATCCACAATAGATGACACCTTAGGATCCGTCGGGGCCATGTGCTTAGCCAGGGAACCCAGACACACCACCACACCTTCACGCTGGTGATCGTAGATAGACAATGCTTGCTTACTCTGCTGAAGCATTTCCTCTTCCTGCGCAGCAAGATGAGTTCCGGCCTTGGCTTTCTTCCCGCCGCTTTTCTTAACCGTAGAGGCGGCCGGAGGAGCAGTGGTCTCAAGGAAACGTTCAAACATCTCCAGCAGCGGTGCCGTGTTGTCGCCTCCTCCCAGCGAAGCCACAGCCTGCACACCGGTCTTCCGCATCTGCGAACGCACCTTGGCGTTCGGATCTCCCAGACCGTGCTCCATAACGAACGTCAGCAACGTCATGGTGTTAGCGCTGGACATGGCCGCGGGGCCAGCAACCTCCGCAGCCTTCTCCAAGCACATAGCAACACCAAGACGGGGGCACATCGTACGGACATCCTCATCCAGCTCTGCAGCTTGAGCACCAGGACGGCGAACAGTAGGAATGCCAAACTCGTCCTTACGCTCCATCGGCTTCGGCTGACTGCTCAAGAACTGCGTCTTGAGGTTGTTCAGCAGAGGCGTCACCGACTTGGGGAACTGACGCATACCGTCAGCAAGAGCAAGAGATGCACTTTCACGTACACTAGCGTGGGTGTGGTTCAGCAGCACAAGCAGCGGACCTGCGAATAGCGCCGTGACCGTGGCCCCCGTGGCATCCCAAACCTGCTTGGCAAGTGTACGATTCTTCTCCTCCGAGTCAAAACAGCAGCAGTACAACCGACTAATCAGTAGTGAAGTAGGTTTGGCGCTGCGGAACTCCTCGCCTCCTTCGTCGCTTTGCACGACGTTGAGTAGAGCAGTCAAAACTTCGCCACGCGCACTCGCCTCCTCAGATAGTAGACCATCATCACCCAGCAAAGGAGTCCACTCCTCTGCGGTCAGTTCAGGTCCCAAACACAGAGAAGTCAGCAGCTTACCCGGAGCCAAATCCGGGTTGGTGATTGGCAACGCACTGCCAGTGGCCTGCTGGGAGAGCAACAGCAACGTTAACTGCAGCATCTCGCGGCGCAGCAACCGCTGAGTCGCCACGTCTCCAACTTCTTCCTCCTCTTCTTCCGGAATCATTCGAGCATGAACCGCAAACAAAGGCAGAGCCCAACGACGCAGATCGGGAGCGAAGCGAAGCAAGTCGTGCAGCACAGGGAAGAGCAAATGCAGCGTCGGAGGAGGGATCAGGTTGCATGGGGCATCCGCATCAAAGTCCGTCTCTGACTCAAACTGGAAACCGAACACGTACTCCATAAATTCTGCCAGCAGGCGCAAAAAGACAGCCTCCATCTCAGTGATGTGAGCCGCCTTATCCTTGTCAGATGAGAACTGGTTGAGCTCCAAAGCGACACGCAGAGCACTGGCAACGTCTTGGTAGTTCGAGCGAAGCAGCTCCGGGCTAATGGCCTTAGCCAAGGCGACCAGGGCACTGTAGGCCTCAGACTCAAAGAGTGGGCAAGTGAACAGCACGCGCACGGAGCGAAGCAGGTAAGGCAGCGCAGGGTGGAGTTCATCCGGGCGAGTGACGGCCAGCATGTTCACCGCTTCAACCACAGCAGAAACCACACGGTGGGTCTCCTGAACCTTCCGGCGCAGTTCCTGCTGCTGATCTAGCACCACCTTCTGCTCTGCTGTGTAAACCTTTTTCTGATCTTTCTGCTCAGCCTGCCTCTTCCTTTCCAGTTCCTCACGCATTTCCTGTTCCCATTGCTCGTCCTCGTTGCCACGACGGCCACCACGCTTGGTGCGGGTCACGGTCTCTTCCTCTTCACCTTCCTTCTTAGGCTCGTACAGCTCGTCAAACGGGGTTTGGCAGATAGCAACATCCTCCTCGCTTAGCGCATCAACCTTCTCGTCATCCAGACGCTTGGTCAGCAGCTCCTCGATAACGTCGTGAAGAGCAAGGTCCTCACCCTCTCCGTTTCCAGCAAAATCAAGCAAGGTTGCGAGCGTCCGCTGGGCAGCCAACCGCTGCAAAGGGCTTGTCGAGTACACTTTGCCAGTAGAAGCATTCGCGAGCAGCTCGACAGCCGCTTTCTTTGCATCTTCATGCTCTTCGATGAAGTTGTCAACAAGATCAGCATCGCTAGGAGGCTCGTCATCATCATCTTCCTCCTCGGTCTTGGCTGGAGCTGTGTTGTTTGACAGGAATCGTCGACGAACGGATTGCCACTCGCGCGAAAAGGCTTGAGCATTCTTTCCTGCAACAAGGAAGGGGTGGTGTGAAAGGAAAAGAACGGAAGGGAACACCTGTACCTTCGTCTCGTCAGATTCACCGATTGTAGCAGGAATAATTACGCGCAACGCACGACGAAGGACGCCTGCAGGAGGGACATTGGCGTCCTGTTCAGCAGAAAGAGCGTCAATCTTCTTGTCAAAAGCGGCCACTAGTCCAATGCAGTGCTCCAAGGACGACAGGTACATCGTCTCCACAGCATTCTCAGCGCACTGGCGCACAGTAAGGCTCGCTGAGCACAGCAGCTCCGCCAACAGAGAGTAAGCCTCGCTGGCATCTGTCTGCTGAGAGGCCAAAACCCACACAAGAGCACGAGAAAGCGCAGCCAAGGCCGAAACCTCCGGGGACTCCGGCACTGCACCCTGCCGAGAAGTGCTCGCCACGGTGCTCAACACCGCACGAACGCTATTTCCAACGAAAGAGGTAGAGCTTAGCAGCAGATCAGCAACACCTTCCTGGGCCATGCGGGCGTCCATATCGCTACTAGCAGACGCGATGGCACCAGCAACGGCAACGGCCAGGACGCCGTCGAGGTGCAGCACATTAGGCTTCTTGTTCGCGTCCTTAATCACCGCAATAACTTCGTCAGCGAAAGGCACAACAGCAGTGGCTCTAGAGCGGCAAAGTACCGCGAGGGCACGGAGGTAGCCAGCCACAACAGGCTCAGGCTTGTTCTTAAACCCCGTCTTCAGGCCAGTGACTGTGGCAGCGTCAAGTTCGTCCGTGCCAGCAAGTGTAAGCCATTTACCCAGAGTTAACAGTCCAAGGTGGCGTGTCTGTTCATGAGCCTCCTTGCCCACCGCCTTCAGCAGGGACGCGATAGCAACCGGGGCGATCTCTTGCAATTCCGACGCATCCAATCGAGCTGTCGCCGCATCAGCAGCGTCATTGAGCACAGCGAAAGCGACTTCACGCTGATAGAACTGCGCGAGGATGCCGTGCTTGCCGTCCAGCAAGGCGCTCATGACCGTCACGAACTGCTGCATGTGTTCACTCTGACGGAACGAACGCGCGAGAGCGCCACTCAGATTAACAGCCAGCGCGCGGATGTCATCCTTAGGCGCACGCAGCTTGGTGATCAGCACCGACTGGAAGACGTCACTGAAGTACCTTCCAAAATCCAGCGGCGCCGCGTGGACAAAAGCGCCGACAGATTCGATGACTGTGTCGGGTGCTTTCTTGAGCATCTTGGCCATTGGCTGCAGGATGATCTCCTCGAACTGTTCGTAGCTCAAGCTCTTCAACCTCGCATCGCTCTTAAACAACGGTGCAAAAGTGCGCTTCTTGCTCTCGAAGGCCCAGAAGACGTACTTCTTCCATAGCGTCTCCTGCGTCTCCTTAGTCAGTAGATTACTCAAGCTCAGTACAAGCCACAGCTGATAGTGCTGCTCTTCCGGCGCGGCCGCCTCAATAACATTCACGTACAACTGCGCCAGCTTCTGGCCGTGCTTCTTCAGCAGTTTGAGAGGCACCTTGCGCGCATGATCTTGACTGCGCTTGTCGCTCTCAATAGTGGCCTCCAGCAGAGAACTCTGCGCTGCAAGAAGCTCCTTGATCCATACAGCGTTCGCCTCTGTATCAGCCAAAGCTGCATCCAACACGACACTTGAGAGGCGCAGAGAGACGACGCGTGCACTGGAAAAAGACGCAACGAGCGCCGGCGTCTTAGCGCGCAGCACGCGGCTGAAGATCTCCGGGAACTGAGGCAGCTGCGCGCAGGCGGCGGCCAGCAGTGCGCGCAAATGCGCCTCGGAACTGCGGTACTGGCAGCGATAGGCCTCGGCCAGCACTTGGCTGGCTACACGCTTGAGAGGCAGCTCTCCGGCCTCGCACTTGTGGAGCACTTCGTGCTGGTAGGACTGGATGAAGGTGAGGTGGGAGGGCCGCAGTATGGCCGCGTCCAGCAGCGACCGCAGCACGTCCTCTTGCTCCGCCATGGCGATGGGTCTTGCAGGGGGAGGCAACGCGGGAGCACCAGTGCTTTAGTGCGGATACGTTTGTCGAATTGCACAAAATGCTCTATAACTGAAAAGATACTCTTCAAAGGGGAGTCTATTTATACATGCGGTTTGTATGTAATTATGTACTGATGACACCGATTTAATAACGGAGGGGAGCAAACAGCCCATTGGTCAGCTGACGATGGCGGGCGAGGACGCGAGAGGTTTCGCGGCCTTTATGGCTACGGTGGGCGGGGATAAGCCTAAGCCAAAGGAAGAGCCTAAGGATGAGTACAATTACGAGGAGCAGCAGGAGAAGGAGGCCATGATGAAGAGCTACCATCACCCGATGAAGCAGTGGTTCAAGCAGAGGCCACAGCTCGAGGTGGATATTAACAATAATTGTTAGGATTTCCTATCGGTAAATGCGGCTATTGATATTTTATTTTAATGTGACAGAACAAATACGGAGTTTTCCCGCTGTTCTGGCAGGAACTGAAGACGTGGGAGCCGTATCGGGAAGTCCTTAAGGCTTACATCAAGTTCACAGAACATGGAGAAGATGTGGAACCCTCAGGAAAAGAGAAAGAAGCTGACAAGGAGAAGAACGGGACGACTATCGCCGACAAGAAAGAGACGGCTGAAGCTACTGAAGAGCAACCGAAGAAGCGCCGTAAAAGTCGATGGGGGGAGCCGGTGGAGCCTGCACCAGATGGCAACGGAGAGAAGAGAAGAAAAAAATCGCGGTGGGCACCGGCAGCTAGTGCAACCTCAGCGATGACTGATCTACTCAACCAGAAGCAGCAGCAGACAATCGTGCTGCGTGCAGAACTGGAAAATATTAACCAGAAGATGACTACTGTGGCGGTCGATGCAGCGCTCATTGAGAAAGATCCTAATCGATCCCCATCACCTCCGCCACAGTACGATTCCAACGGAAAGCGTACAAACACTCGCGAGGTACGAATGAAGGCTGCACTGGAGAAGCGTCGACGCGAAACGATTGATCAGCTGCTGAAGATCAATCCGCTATTCCGTCCACCGGCGGACTACACGCGACAGAAATTGCATCGCAAGATTTACATCCCGATCCGAGAGTTCCCGTCGTACAATTTCATCGGCCTCATTATCGGACCGCGTGGCAACACGCAGAAACGCATGGAGCGAGAAACGAATTGCAAGATTGCAATCCGTGGCAAGGGGTCCGTAAAGGAAGGAAGCAAAGGCAAGAAGATGAATGCCGATGAGAACGATGATCTGCACGTGCTTATCACAGGCGACCGTGAGGATGATCTCGACAGGGCGGCAAAGGAAGTTCAGAGCCTGTTGGTTCCAGTGGATGATACGAAGAACTCCCACAAACAAAAGCAGCTGCGAGAATTGGCTCTCATCAACGGAACCCTCCGAGACGACGACTTTTGTCATATTTGTGGTGAAAAAGGTCATCGACAATGGGAATGTCCGAACCGAGACGCTCACCGTACGTGCCAACTATTTTCTATTAGTTCTACTTGCTGAAGTATGCCATATGGGTTGTTCTAACTAACGGCTCGCCGGGTTGAAATTGGTGTTTCATTCCAGGTACGTTTAAGGCTGTTAACGTTAAGTGTGCAATTTGCGGTGATTCTAGTCACCCGACGCGCGACTGTACTCAGAAGAAGAAATCTGCTGAGGAAAATGCTGCCATCGACAAAGAGTATCAGCAGTTCATGCAGCAGCTTGGCGAAGCGCCTGTCATTTCGACAGCTACAAAGGGGCAGGCTCCTGGAGCGACTGCGCAAGCGCCGTCTGCAGCTTCAGCACCATGGTTGCAGCCAGCAAAGACATCTTCGAGCGCAGCGACACAGCCTTGGATGATGCAGCAATCTGCTGGAGCTCCAGGTACAGGCGCTCCGGGTATGCAGGCACCTGGTACAGCAGTAATGGGCTCTACTCCTGCTACAGCGTTCCCACCTCCCGTGGCTCCGCCCGGTGGGTATGACTATCAAGCGCAAGGACAAGACTGGGGACAGCACGGATGGGACGGTGGGTACAATTCGTATTACGGGTCATGGGATCAGAGTGGTCAGGGCGCTGAGTACCAGGCATATGGTCACTATGGTCCCCCTGCGAGTGGTGCTGCTGGTGCACCTGGAACTAACGGGGCAGATCAGTATCAATATCCGCCCTATGGTAATCCTCCGCAGTAACTAACAAACTGCTAAAGTGCCTTGACCTCAGTGATCAAGGAGGATGAAACAAGAGCACCAGGTACGCTGCCCCGTTTGGAGACAGATACAGCCGCGACAACATCAGCGCAGAGGCACTAACCCATAGGAATACACAGGATTGAGTTTTGCTTACTGATCATGGGTAACTGCTTTGTGTGTTGCGAGGGGTGCAATGCCCAGCGAACGGCCGAATCGAGTTGGTTAAGTTGGTTAAGGCGATGTTTGGGACTTGTGGTTTGAAGCGCAGCATCCTTTTGCATACATGTACATGTACATGTAGTTGGGGGCTGAGTTGAACTCGCTCAATTTAAAAAAAAATGCAAAGAGAAATATAACTTGTGACGTTCTGCCTAAATGGATGACGTCCTGAGAAATTTATCCTGTCGAGTCAATTGCTTCAAGAGCTCCTGATATCCATGTAGCAAAACCCACGCGTTAGAGAATAACTGGTTAGTAGAGTCGGAAAAAAGAACATACTTGTTGCCGGCTTGAATCGGTCGCAAAGTAGTTTTCCATACGTCTCCTCAGGTTCAGTAAGGATGGTTGCTCCGAACAACTGCTTACATTCAGTAATTCGTGAAAAATATTCTTCCACATTTCGACCTGCCAGTAGCGCTTGAATGGTCTGACAATTCCCCATTGCACCTCCCCATTGGAATTCCGTCGTGGCTTGACTTCCATGTAATCCCCGAAGAGCATACAGTGCATCGTCCCCAAAAACGCAAACGTGTCGATTTGATGTGTCCAAGGGCGCTGCGTTAGCATTTCGACGCATTGAAAGCCTTTGGCGTGGCAGTTGCCTCGAAACACTGTCCCATCCGGGTAAAAGCTGAGGTCGATAGATCTGCCGTAGTCGATCAGATAAAGATCACCGGCCTTGAAGCTGTTGATCTTGTCTGGTTCTTGGGTACCCATCGACAATTCCGACTCAGGTTTCCCCGGTATCATCAGCCAGTTATCAGGTTTGATGTCCCCGTGGAGAACATTCACGCTATGGAGCAGTTCAATACAGCGCAACATCTTGATACCGTAGTAAATCGTTAACACTTCAGGAAAAACGACACCGGACTGATAACGGATGCAACATGTTGAAAGTGAACATTTTGCAAGTGTCAATAGATCAGAGTACCGACCTGCTTGTAACAGTTCAGGACATCGTAGAGTGTACCAACGTGGCCTTTGTCCATGACAAGCAAAGATCCATTCTGTCGATATATCAGCATAATGCTCGTTAGTTTTGCTACTGCAGTATGAACAAATCAGCACTTTTAACACACTGGGAACAAATGGAGTCCGGTAAACGTTGGCACTGGAATATGTTCCTCTGGGAGCGCGTGCTTAATCCTCAACATTTTTTTAATCCTGTTCGTGATATAGAATTCCCAACCCAGGTTGTGGCGTTCTTTTTCAATCTGGTCGGAACAATGGTGAGTTTGTTGTGACCAGCCCAATTTCACAAAGCATGTTTACCTTGACAGCCTTGTTGCGAGTTGTGTTCTTCGACGTGTCAACAATGTTGGCTGAAAACACGCATGCAAACGATCCCGAACCTAATATGCCGATCAGCTGAAGAACTAGAGATGAGCCGGCTTTGAAGACAACCGGCTTCCGCAACTTTCGCTTGGATGGGTTGTTGCATGGAATCCGTGGTAACTTTTGTGAATGGAGCTTCACGGAATCAGGTTTCGAGCACAGGTACCAATCAACTTGCCGAGCTAGGATCAGCGCTCGCCGATTTTCGAATGTGTACGGGTCCAACTCGCGTGCTGGTGTAAGGACCTTTGTACCAGGTTGATCATCTTTCGAATTTGCTCCTTGCGGTGTCTGCTTCACACTAGCCCCAAATTGTTAACCATGTATGTGCGTGTCTACATCCAATTTGCAAGTAGCATATTCTGATGGAAAGGCACGAGAGTAGATAATACTGCAAAGTCACCGACAAAAACTATACCTTGTTGACCCCTTTTTGTTCTTCGTAATGCCTTGAAAACAACGGCTAAAATATTGTTAAGTGGGGTCGAACAACTGCAGTATGATAAAATAAATTGCAACTGGAAGAGCAGGTGATGGAGCTCCTCTACCTTTCCGACGAATCCTTCTCAGCAGCATCTTTTAAAGCTTGCATCAGCACGTCTTTGTTTGTTCGATGTCCGCCGCGCACCAGGTCGTCTCGCGCACCGAGAGGCTTTCTCTTTTGACTCCAAGTCTTCTTTTCTGAACGAGGTTCTTCGTGAATTTCATCGCTGTAAATCTGAAAAGGCTGCTTCCTTCCTGGCTGAGGCTCATTGCAGACATCATTGCTCAAAACTCGAAATGCTTGTTCCCGGAATTCAACAGGCCCGTCATCACTGAAAATCTGGAACGTTCGTTTGGGGATAGACTCATTTGGGTCTAGTCGCACCGATTGGTCTTGCGCATTTACCCCGATACTATCAACCGAGTCGTCAACTATACTGAAGTGAAGCTTTCGTTCGACCGGGTCGTCTTCCTTTGCTTCCCAGACACTCGGTTTTGGTTGTCGTGGTGGACTGCAAAACATGCTGTTGATATCCTCCAACGCAACACGAGTATTGATGGTCATGTCTTCTTGGCCAATATTGTGCGTAGATATCGGATTGTTTGGTTCAGTTGCGCCAGATATGGCGGGACGAGCTGGTTTTCTATCAGGGAGCTTCGTTTCAGGTGAATTTGACGACGTTGAGGCCGGCTTTCGCTCGTAAAGCCTGCTTCTGTGAGAAGTTGTCGAGGTCGTTGCCGACATGGTGCCTGCTGTCGAAGGTGCCACTGCATTGGACACAGATTCGACGCTGCGAGTCACATTTTGCAAGGCCCGGTTGCCTAGCTTGCGACGTGTGCCCTTAAACTGATGGAATGAGCGCGCCCGGGCTTCTTCAAAAGAAAACTCTTCGCCTGTCTTCGCTTTTAGCAGTTCAACGTCGTAGCAGGGATTTTCCATCCTACCCTTAGTCCCCTTTCTTTGCGTGCGAGCCTTCTTGTCGCTTGCCGTGAAATTCTTCAGTGGTTCCTGTGCAAGCATTTCTTCCTCTGTAGCTACTCCTTCCATCCGCTGTCGAAGCGTTTGAGAACGATGCGTCAGAGGTGTTCGCCGCTTGGTTTCGTGTTCAGGCAAAGAAAACTCATCGTCCACAAAAACCTGTAGGGGGCTTGCATCTGGTTGGCCAGCCAGCGTGGGCGGTGGACGTCGGTCTGGTTGCCGGCCAGCTCCAACCTCAGCTGTTTCGCGTGCTCCAGGTGGATTCCACGCGCTCGGGGCCAGTTCGTTCTCTTTGTCTTGCTGCTGCAAAGTGCCGAGCTTTTTCCAACCACCATTACCATCAAAGGGATCGACAGAATGACCTACAGGATCCTCGTAAATGGCAAATACCGGTTTGTGTGCGTTTGCTTTCTGAACGCGCTGGGCACGGACGGATGCTTGATGCTGGTGAAGCTGCTGGCGCTGTGCATCATTTAGCTCCAATATTCCATAGGTAGACAAACTCTCGAGAGCCCGGCGGTGCGTTACCTCATCCATGTCGCTGGCTCCAGTCTCCTCTGTCATACGCAGCCACTGTCGACTCATACGTCGCTGAAACTCCTTGTACTTCCTCTCTAATAGATCCTGAGGCTCTGCATTCCTAACAAAGCCAAGTAAAAAAAGGTTATATATCATGACACTTTCCTAAAGCACATCATTTTGATACGTACTTCTGGCTGGCTTTTAAATAAATCTTGTGTGCTTGTGGATAGTTAGCCGTTGTCTCCAGTACGTAGGCCCAGCCAATGTAGAAAAGCGAGACGCTCTCTCCGATTTTGTTCTGGTACAGATACTTGAAAATGTCCTTTGGGTTGGACACCAAATCTGCCTACAAGCACATCCAGCAACGTCAGGACCGCAAATTTCACACCAGATAAGCTTCATGCAACTCTTACGTATTGGATCCAAAGCCGGACGTAACGGATGTCGTTCGTGTATCGTGGATTGTCCTTTAGCATGCGGGTGCACTTTTCCAGCGCCGTGAACTTTTTGCGTGTGTCCTCGGGCATTTTGACCTCCAGCCATCGTACATACTCAAGCCAGGCGGCGAGCGGATCGTCTCCTTTATAAGCCGCGATGGTGTCTTCCTTGGCCTTGAGCTCATCCTCGAGCCGCATCTTGGTCTGGAACGAATCATGGGCACGTAGGGCCTTGTTCAGATCGTCTACGTTGCGGCCGCGCTTGAGTGGCATCACATTCTCCTTGGACGTCTCCCACTCGAAGTCATCTGCTTTGCGCTTGCGGCCGAATGGCCCCGCATCAGGTGCGAGGGCTCTCGTCATGGACGGCGGCAATGGGCTCCTGCTGCCGGTCGCGTTCGTCTCGCACTGCACTTGCGTTTTGTATACTGGATGCGCGCTATTTCAGATAGACCATCACTCTGAACCACTTGCTTTTTGTATGTAAAATTTCGCGCCTCTGCTCCTTTTCGAAAATTTGAAATCCCGCCAAATGTGCAGGTAGGTACCCCGATCGAATGACGTATTTGCTTGAGTGACTTATGCGGCGTGTTCAATGTCCATGCGACAATGATCGCCCACTGCAGAGTTTAGCAAGAGATTCGGCACGCATGCATTCCTAGGTACATGTAGCGGCTGCCGTAGCCACCTCTCTGAGGTCCTCAGGTGGCTCACCTGCCTAGTAGCCTAGTAGGCACTGCCTACTAGGCAGTGCCTACGCTGCTTGTTTGAAGCAACAGCATCGCTTCCCGTAATCAGCGTGTTGAGAAGAAAACGGTTTAACCAAACTTTGCCTACTACCACAATATTTGTAAACCTTTATTTTGTAACGTTAATATAAATACTATGCGAGGAGTATAGAAGGGGTGAAAAATGTCAAACCGAATATGCTTGCTCTCTTAACATAATTGAAGATGAGTGTCATCCATCCTAAATACTGTAGTACTAGTCAATTCTGTGGCTGGCGGGCATCTCGCACATCCTCAACTTCATCCAGCGCCGACGTCAGTGCCTCCACACAATCCAATCAACAGTCCAGCGTCATCCCCGTCCTCGTGCTTCCTCCTAGACCAGAATCATGACCCTCAAGCTGCAAGGAGCCTTCACCGCGCTCGTCACACCTTTCACGGAGGACGGCAGCGCTGTGGACTACGCCAAGCTGCGCGAGCTTGTCGAATGGCAGCTGCAAGAGGGCATCAACGGCCTCGTGCCGGTATGTATCACCAGTTTGCGCGTATTCATTATCATTCCAAAGCTAATACATGTAATGCCTACAGATGGGAACGACGGGCGAGTGCCCCACTGTTTCCCACGAGGAGCACGACCGTGTGATCGCTGAGGTTGTTGCCACGGTCGCCGGCCGAGTGCCTGTGATTGCTGGCACGGGCTCCAACAGCACGGCTGAGGCTCTGCGTCTCACGCGCGCCGCTAAGGAGCACGGCGCCGACGCCTGCCTGGTAGTGTGCCCGTACTACAACAAGCCCACGCAGAAGGGCCTGTACGCCCACTTCAAGGCCGTTGCCGAGGTGGGCCTGCCCGTGGTGGTGTACAACATCCCCGGCCGAACCAACGTCAATCTGTCGCCGCAGACCATTGCTGAGCTCAACAAGCTTCCCAACATTGTCGCTATCAAGGAGTCCACCGGGTCGCTTGACCAGGCCATGGAAATCGCCGCTCTGTGTGACATCACCATTCTGTCTGGAGATGACAACCTGACCCTACCGCTTATGGCCATGGGCGCCACCGGTGTTATTAGCGTGCTCTCCAACGCTTGTAAGTGGCAATTCCGTTCATGTTAGTGAATGATGGTGGACAACTCACTAATCGCTTGTGCATTTGTTGTTGCCTATAAACAGCTCCCAAGAAGGTGCTGGCCGTGACGGACCCCATGCTCAAGGGCGACTACGCTGCTGCTCGCAAGGCTGCTCTGGAGAACGTACGTCGTGCTTGATATCGTTAGTGTCATTAGCATTCCTAACTCTTCCTGCTTGTGTTGCTGTAAACAGATCTTCCTGGTCAAGTCGCTCTTCAGTGAGGCCAACCCGCAGCCGATCAAGAAGGTGCTGCAGCTTATGGGCAAGTGCACGGCTGCCGTGCGCGCCCCACTTGTGGAGTGCGAGCCGTCGACTGTTGAGAACCTCACCAAGCTGGCTAAGGAGCACAACCTTGTCTAAGGCAAATGTGAAGCAGGCCATGCTTCTGGCTAATTGAAAAGGTGTAATAGCCAACTCTTCTTATTCATCATGTGTTATCAATAATGAAATGTACTGCAGGTAGGAGTGGAAACATCAAGTGGCAAAAGTCTATTCGTCGAGAACAAGGCATCGCTATCAAACCACATAGATTATTAACAACTTCGGGCGAGAACTGGAGACGCGAGATCAAACGACAAAACTCACTCGTTGACCCTCAGTACTGCATCCCTTCCTACCGGTAGTACTGGAAAACGACGCGCCAAAAAAACTACCGATCACATCGTCTAGTAATTGCTGGCATTGCTTGATCTGTCATCCACGCTTGAGCCAACGCTAAAGCCGCTGATGCGCGAGCTCTCGCGGCTGTAGGGAGACATACCAGAGCTGTACGAGTCTCCGCTTGTGCGTGAAGCCCGGAAGCCGTACGAGTCCACCGAAACCTCACTCTGAAGACGAGACTGGTCCATGGCCTCAGAAAAGCCCGTAGCGCGTGAGTCTTCAGTCACTCGAGACTCCTCCGTCACGCGGTAGTCCTCAGCGAAACGAGACTCTACCGTTGGTCGAGATGACATGGAGAACCCGATGTCGCGGTTCGAGTCGTGATCGCTCAAGCCGGTGATGCGAGACGTGCCGTCCTCCGAGAATCCACTGACAGTGCTGAATCCATCGATGCTTCCGAACCCGCGAGCCTTCAACTCAGCCTGCTCCATCGAATCAAGGCGGGAGTCCATGCGAGAAGACTCCGAGTCGTGCCAGTCGCCAGGCTGCAGGTACTTGTTTTGTCTCGCCGACACAACTGAGTCGCCGAAGTTGGACATGGACGCTTCGCTCTGACCTCCGCCGGCAACCGAAGACATATCCGACATGTTGCTCATGCGGTAAGCATCAATCTCAGCCTCGTTCGAGTGAGATGCAGCACCGGACGTGCCGTAGCTCACCTTCTCCGAATACTCGTCCGTGTCTAGACTGCTCTTAGGAAGCGAGTTAAACGAGTTGCCGTTGCTTGAGTTGAGCTCCGATCCGCGCTCTGCGGAAGCCATGATGGCCACAGACGATTCTTCGCTCATCATGTTCTCTGCAGCCTTGTCGTTGTTGCGAGACGAGATGTTGGCAACGTATGTCAAGTCGATCTTGCCGCTGTGGCCGTTGAGCGCGCTGTCGTCCATGTCGCTAGCCAACGATGGCGAGTGCAGGTCGAAGGCCTTGTTAGCGTTCATACGCTGCTCCTTCCGCCGGCGCATAACGAAGGCAAAACCAACAACACCAACGATGCAACAGCCCACCAATGCGGCGATGATAATCACCCCGTTGTCACCGAGGAAGCTGCCGCTTCCGGTAGAGGTCGAAGCTGACTTTGTCGAATCCGAGGAACCCGTGTCCGTCTGGTCCGTCTGGTCCGTCGAGTCATTGGAAGTTGTCGGAGCCGTGGTTGTCTTGGTTGACGAGTCCGACACCACGCTGGATTCGTCGGTACCCGAGTTCGAGTTCGAGTTCGACCCCTGCTCCGCCGTACTGCCCGAGTTGTTTCCAGAAGTGCTTCCGGGCGCGCTCGTCGCTGAGTTCGAGCTGCTGCTCGTAGAGCCTGCATTTGAAGAACCTGTGGAAGACGAGGGCGCCGAAGTTAGCGGCGGAGCAGTTGTTACGGGCGGAGCAGTGGTCGACCCAGTGGTCGATTCTGAGCCACTTGAATCAGAAGTTCCTACGCTACCTGTTGTGGATCCCGACGTGGACGAGATGACGGTGTCGGCGGACACGACGCTGATTTTCTTGAACACGATATACTCATCCGCTGCGAGGCCGAGTGAGGTATCTCCGGGCAACGCCACCAGACCCACGATGATGTAATCGCCAGCCGTGGCGAGGGTAAACGTATTGGTTTCCAAAGCCTTCGAACCGTCCGTGGCGAATGCTCCACTGTTGGTTCCGTCAGCGCCTGTAGGAGTTCCGCCCACGTTCGTAGCACAGTTAGTTCCAGACGTGCAGGCGAACAGAGACGACGTGGTCACCGCTCCTGGTAGACCCGTAGCCGCGTCGATAGCGTTCGGAAATATGGCGTTGGACAAGCCCGTGACCGCCTTGGCCGCCCACTTGACGGTGACGACGTCGCTAACGTGGAATTCAGAAGCCGTTAGGGTGAGCGTGAGGCCAACGGGGCATCGGCCGACATTGCTGGCCTCGAGTGTGTCGAAGTTGAGGGTGCCCACAGATCCGTTCACGCCCATGCAGTAGGTGGTGGAGCCGTCGTACGTGAAGCCGTTGTCAATGTCGACGGCCTGAGCCGCTCCGAGCAGCGCGAGAGCTGCCGCTGCGAACGCAGACAGGACCTTCATTCTGCTGTAAGTTTCTCGGTGGAAAAGTCTGTCGGCCTGCTTTCCTGTATTGGGGCTATCTACTATTGACTAGCACGCGGCACCGCTCGAGTCCTTCAATCGGGTCGAGACAGTTTCCGCACTTGGCAATGAGCAAAGGGCCGAGCAATCTGGAAATGACCTGCGCCCACCAACTCTCGCCTCGGGACCTGGTCGGCACAGGAGAGGAGAGTCGGAAGCGCACTGGTCTCTGCGGACAGCCTCTACTCTACACCACGAACGGAGCCCAGCTGGTTCTGCTGCATCGATCCGCAGTTTTGCCCCAACCACAAAAAGGTGAAAACCTCTGCCGAATTTGCGTGGCCGCTTTTTGAAGTTTTTTTTTTTATCATCACGTTTTTTCCGTTAAATGAGCAAAGGTGCAACATGCAACTTCATGCCAAAGGCAGTTTATCGTATTGCCATGGGTGAAACATTGCCAGATCTGTCTAATAAAGTATCCCCACGAGTAAGCGACGCTCTGATGGACAATACTTTCACTATAGAGTACCCGACGCTGCGTGGAACTCGCATTCTGCGAGCGGTGCCGAGATCGGCAAGTTGCAGTGTGTCCCAATTGAAATCAAGGCATCGGCGTGTGTAGCTCCACGCAAATCTCTCGGCGTCGGGGCGACGCCATAATACTGTACTGCACATGTACATGCACCTGGAATATTATCGAGACGATAGGCCTACATACATGTAAATTTATGGATCGGAATAGAACGGTGAGGACGATAGGCTTGCTGTCAGCCATGCCACTTTTGCCGGTGCAGAGATTGTCCCTAAGGTCCGATCTCCACGATGCAGCGACCGCAAACTGCAATTGTGCACCAAGATCGATCGCAAGAAGGCGGCGAGCCTCTTCACGAGGTGCTTAGTTTGGCGTAAGTTTGGCGCGAGTGCCGGGTGCGTATCACTCAGAGTCCAGCCCGCCACGTTACGCAACAAACTCGTGAAGGAGTGCCGTTCAGCTACGCTGCCGAAGCCACGGGCTCCGTGACGCGCAATAACGACGTTGCAAACAGCACTCAATGCCACTCGACCTTCTTATTTCGCGGCTTGCTCGACATGTTCTGCCCTGTTGGCTGCTTGTCGCTGGCTGAGTCATATTGCCGCTCTCTGCTCCAGCTGACGAATGCTCGCCATCTATCCACACGTTGCTGCGCTTTCGCTAGGCCTCGATACAGGTGGCACGTTACCAACCGGTAACGACCCATAGTCGCGCCACGAAGGAACGCACGACCGCACAAGCGCCTCACACCTTTCTCTCAGGAACATTCACGTCCGGCAGGCGGCAGTCGTCACCACTCCAGACTGGAGTCCAGCAGCACCGAAGGCAGCCATGTGCCCGCGTCTCCTCTGGCTCTAGTGTCTATCCAAAACCAGGACGTATATGAGCTCGCCGCCAAGCTCTCGGCTAGCACGTGACAGACAGCTGAACTAATAAGACATCAACGTGCGAGGACACACTCACCCGCATATCATAGTGCTTGTTCCTTCGTCAAAACGATAGGCACACAGCGGTGCTGTACGGTATTGCAGTTATCAGATCTCTAGTGCTGCATGATCATCGACTGCGATGACATAGGCATCTCCATTGCCATTCGGCTCCGCCACGACAAAGTCGTCGGGCTGCTCCCAGCTCGTGGCCAGAGTCTCCACGTTCACGTAGTACGGCGCTTGACTCGCCGGGTCAATGCACGTGATCCACGGGCTCGCTCCAATCGCCTCGCTTTCAGCTGTTGCAGAGGATTGCAGCGACCCCACAACTCCAGGAGAATCGCTCGCGGGCGGCTCCCACGAACACTCGCCGGTCTTGGTGTTGTAGTAGTACAGCTGGCCGCTCGCCTCGTCCAGGAACTCCTGCCACGACTCGGTCTGTCTGTTTGACGAGACGGCAGCGTCTGGTGCACTCACTGCCGCTGAGTGTTGCGTCGTGAGGGTAGCGCGAGACGAAATTATGGCAGGGTTGCTGCGATCTTCGCCTGCTGGGGCTGTCCACTGGGTTTCGTTCGTGCTGGGGTTGAAGTAGTACGACTTGCTAGTCGTGCTGTCCACATAGCGCTCCCAACGCGGATTTCCCCCTGCGGACTCGGGGACTGCTTCAGTAGAATTCACAGCCTTCCGAACCGGGTTCTCTTCAACGCTATCTGTAACTGCAAGCTCCGCGGGTGTCGTTGAGGCAAGAAAACTCGTTGAAGCTGAAGCTGTTGGTTCTTCACGATTCGGTTCGACTTCAATTGAGTCGCCTGGTAATTGCGCATTGGTTTCCTCTTCCTGTAGCAGCTCGAAGCTGGTAGTAGTCTTGTCCACGTCCTTTTCAGATAGAATAGTAGGGTTTTCTTGCTGCAGCTCTAGCTTTTCCGGTCGTGCACCATCCGCTCGCAATTCCTCCGCACAGTCCTCTGCAGTTCGAGAAGACACCCCCAACTTCACTTCTCCACTCGCTTCACTTAAGCCATCAAGAAGGTCGAGCACGTACTCGCATGAGCCTTTTCGGCCTCTAAGTCCCGCGTCCTCTACGGGTGGCCTTAGTTCCTCCAGCAAAGGTAGCCCCGGCGCCATTTCGATGCCTTTAATTGTCAGTGCAACTGGCTGGACATCTTCTGGTAGGCTATCCATGCTTTTTGGAATCAGTACTGGCATTGGTGTCACCATGTCGACAGCTTTTGTTTTCCGCTCCTTTTGGCGCGACTTTCGTCGTGCTTGACGCCGCTGGTTCGCCACCACGAAATGAAGTTGATCAAGAAGCAGTCGACGACGTACAAAACATCGGTACTGAGCTTGGATATTGCGAGCAGCATTGTAGTGCTCCACAGGCGGCTGCAAACGATCCTGGTCAACAACCTCAGCCGCATCGGAACTGGCAAGACGTGAAAAAGTATCCTTGTCGTAATCGCCGACGTTGTTTGAATCAGGCTCTTGTTGCCAAGGTGTTTCGGCGCTGGTGCTTGATGGGCCGATATCCTCCAGGTCCGTCACTGTTGAGTCACCATCTGCACTAGTGAAACTCTCAGCCGAGTCAACCTTTTCGGTGGATGCTGTAGTAGCGGGGTTCACTGTTGCTAGTGGATATCTTTCTATGGTCGATTTGTGGTCCTTCCATGCTTCAGCCTTTTCGCATTCTATGACACAGTCATCGTGGATATGCTCTTGCTCCTTTACCGGTTTGAAACTTTGGTCGACTTGAGACTCAACGCCCATGTCGACACCGGTCCCGTTTGTAGACCTCAAGGTATCATCGTCTTCAACTTGCTCTTTACGCGGTTCTGGTTGACTGGGTACAAGCTCTGGGTCGATAAATGTGCATGTACGCGAGGAAATTCGCCTCAGGAATGATCGGGTTACCTCTTGCTGGTGCAGCTGTAAAGGGTCTTCCACTACTTTGTCTTCATCTGTCACAGGGGCGAGGGCAAATTTTTCAGCTTGAGTTGGGATTTGCTCAAACTCTGATTCCGGTGCTCGTGTGCTCTTGTTGACAGGTGGAGTACAAACGCTGGCGATATGCTCCAAAGACATTTGCTGCGGTGATTCAACGTTTTCAGGTTCCTCTTGCTGCTGCTCACCATTATCAACGGACGTCCGGTAATCATCGGTGTTTCCAAGTTGAGGAAGTGTACCGGCAATATTATCCTCCCGGTCGATAGTCTTCACTGCCTCATATGTCCGCAATTGCCCAGTTTCACCTACATCAGTGCTTTCATTGCTTGGACTCAGTGTGCCAGTATCAATGGTGAGTGTGGGTTTTGAGTGAAGCAATCCAGAATCCTCAATTGCAGTAAAATCATTCTGGTCCACATCCAACTCGCCTTCAGGACTAATTTGCACTTGCATTTCCAGTGGCGTATCGAGATTTTCAGCTGACGTGATACTTTCTGGGTATTTCGGCGACCTATGGCTTAACTCCAGTTCAGGAGGAATCGGAATTACAGAGCAATGTTGCCCTAACTTATCTTCCATCAGGGTGGATGGCTCGAGCATTAAAATTGTAGTCGCACCACTGGCAGTGTTGAGTTCTTGAAACGCATTTCCATTTCGTTCATACTCCGCACTGCCACTTTGTACGACTATTGGCAAGTCGTCATGTTCATTTTGCTGAAGAAGGTCCTCGTCCATGACAACGTCGGCATCAATACCATCATCTTCCTTGTCAGACAGGTTCATGCTGGTGCTGTGACTCTCGTGAACATTGTGATCCACACTCAGCTGCAGTTCGGTACCACTAAAATCAATATCGGCAGACTCCACAAGCGCAACAACGGGGGAATCTTGCTCACAAGACGATAATTCCGATGTTTCTGCAAATATCTCATTCTTTACAGAACAGTTTTTTGCAGCAGCCGCTTCTTGCAACGGAGAACTTGCAGCTTTCGCTGAGCTTGTTGAGATTCCCGTGAGGATTGGCTCCTCGCTCAAGGTTGTGCTGATCTGGGCATCTTCCACACCCTTTGGTGTGGGTGTGCCGGGGTCTACCAGTTTAATATTCATACCTTTGTCATCTTCACCGAAAACTCCTTGCAGAGTTTGAGACTCTGGTTCCAGTTCACTTAGTAAAGTTTCGTTTCCACCGCTCGAAAAACCTGAACTTGTTTGTTCGTCGAGGCCCTCCGCTAAGTATAAGTCTTCGACTGTGGCTCTCCTGTCCTGATAGTGAGCTGATATGTCCACAAGAGTTTCCATTTTATCCACATGCTCCATATTGGTCGATACTTCACACAAAGGTGTACTTTCGCCTTCAATTTCGTCATCACGAGTTGCTTGCACATGCGAAATGTCATCGCCAGCTCCTAGAGAGTTGCTCGGTAGATGGTAGCTACTTTGCTGGGGGAACTCCGACATTCCATCCTGAGAATCATCGGTCAATTGGTATTTCCATAAATTCGGGGGAAACCTGAGAGGAGGAATCACCAATTTTGGCGTCGCAGGTGACTCACTGATCAATGTCTCGATTTCGCAAGCCGAAAGCTGTAGGTCCGTCAAAGCAGGCGCTCGAAAGTTGACGGCTCGAATCCGATCATTTTCTTGATTTCCTTTGAGGGTTTGCAATGCAACTTTTTTCACTTTATCTGTACAATTGGTTGCGATCCGAGGAGCTGACGCTGGACGTCCAGACTTGTTCAAGGGTTTTGGCGTTCTAGACTCACCCGGTCTGCAGCTTTCCACACGTTGCTGAGCTTTCTTCAACTGATTTTGCACACTCTTCGATTTTGCCAAGTGCGCTTGCGCTTGACTCTGGAATGCCTCCAACATTTGCTCGATGCGTTTGTCTTGTGTCACTTCACTGGCAAGCGATATACCCCTGAGGCCGACGGAGCTTGCCGACCCTGATGGTATCCATGGACCCCTCGCTCGATTTGCGCTCAAAGGACGTTGAATGCGTGTCTCTCCTGTCCTTTTATCCTGTATCGACACTTGTACAGGTAGACGCTCTTGTAGCTGCATCCGTGACGTCTTTGTCTGTAATTGCTTGCCACGTCTCCGTGTTTTATCTTGAATTGCTTGTTTTTCCTCGATTTCAGCCTTAGCTCGTTCTCGCTCGCTTCTGCGCGACGATTGCTTAGTCTTGCCTAGCATCAATTCACGATCGTGTTCCTGCTGCCGCTTCTTCCGACTTCGCGCTAAATGAAGGCCACTCCCACACGCAAGCTCTTTGCTGTTAGATCTAGCGGCATCGCTCGCTTTCTTCTTCCGCTTCCTCCTTCGAGCGGAAGGCTGCACATTGGTGTGTTCGAGCGTACTGTACAGCAGTTCGTATGTCTCGATCTCTAGCTGGCGCAAAGTGAGCTGCTTGAAATTTGGACCACGCACCAGCATTTCTCTCCATTTTGAAGCTTTCGACTCTGTGGGAGTACTCCAGTCGACGCCTTCACTGGTCTGGGGGATATCGGACCGATTCTTCGCAGATTGCGGTCGCTGCCTTCTGCGTACATCGAAATTCGAAGCAATTGATGATTCGCTATCTGTAATACGCCGCACGAGACACGCCGACTGAGGTCGAACTCTTGGCACCGCCCTTCCAGGCGGGGGCGATCCTCTCTTTGCCCCAAAATATTGAGCTTCTAGGGCGGCAGCCCGCGCTTCGAAATCCATCGCAGCGAATTCTCCCTCCAAGTGATACTCCTCCCTCCGCCGAACTTGATCAGCTACTCGACTCGTACCCCGGAATTGTATCGCTGCTTCATCCTGAACGTAATCGCGATCCTGGATGTGGTCATATTGCCACTGCGGCATGAAGTCACTCGTAGATGGCTCGGTCATCCTGAAGACTTCCACAGCCGTGCGTCACACACATCAGACTCCCACCAGGAATAAACGACGTCACCTTTTGTCCCCGAAACAGTCGCCACGCCGGAAATAATGCATCTGGTTGGTCAAGTACTATGATAACCTTCAGTCAGAGCTTCCTCTCTGCAACAAAATAGCACAATAAAAAAGAAAACGTTGTTCGTTAAGGTTCAGCCCTTCTTGATCTTCCTTACGACTGCCAGTTCCTGTTCCACTGAGGCTTCACTCACGCCTTCCAACCTTGGTGCAATGTGTGTGATTTGATGTGTTGCACTCCATTTCCATCCATTCTCTTTACTTCCGCTTCTTCTCGGCCCACTTATCCGAGCCGTAGCACGCCGCGGCACCGACGCCCACCGCCAGCACCGAGTTTCGTGCAGCCGACCACTTGCCGCCTAAACAAATTAGCCAAGGTTAACTCACTTCAACTTCAACACTTTCAGCCAATCACGTACGAATTAGCAGCGACGGCACTCCAACCACCACCGCCAGACCAGCAGCCGCCACCTCCGGGTGCTCGCGTCGAAACTCGTTCGCCTTCACCAGCTCTGCATCACACACACAAAAAATAGTCTTAGAAATAGTCCAGGCGTATATCGCATGTATACACTACTGACGTTGCTGGGCGACGACCAACGCGCCCTTGACTGGCACCAGCTGGTCGTCCGCGATCTTCCTGGACTCCTGCACCTGCACTTGCGCCGCGTAAAGCTGCTCGTTCAGCCTCTCGCGAGCCACAGCCAAGTGTTTGCGCAACTGTGTGCCCTCTTCGCCTTCTGCACGCTTGAAAACGTCCACAACGGGGGCCACGAACGTCCTGGTGGCCTCCCACGCCTGCTGAGCCACCTCGTTCACCGCGTGGCGCGCAGAGCTTGTGAGCTCTTTGGCGTGGTCCACCTCATTCAGCACCACGTCGCGCGCCTGGTTCACAGGGCCCGCGGCCGCATCGCGCACACTCTTGGAGGCCTCGTCCAGCTGCTTGGACACGGCGCCCAGAGCGTTATCCCACGGCTTCTTGTCGCCCTTGTCCGCCATCACTCGATCTAACGTTACACTAGTGGCCGCACGTTGGCACCTCCTGCTAAAAACTGTCGGGAAGGGTGTACATCAATGATACATATGATTATGTAATTTACATATATATTTGGTTGTACACACAAAATATTGATGTTGCAGACTTTTTCGGTGTTCGACAGGCGGAATGGAGGAGGCGGAGACGCAGCTGGCGCGGACGCTGGCGACGCTCACAGAGCAGGAATTCCCGTTGTCTCGCGGTTCGGAGACGCGCTTGGACGTGTACTTGCAGCTGGAGGATTTGCTGCGCCTGGAAGACTCTGAGTCGTCCGTTATCAAGCTCCAAAGTCACGTACCATCACTTCTGGCCGAAATCCGCTATGACCTGCAGCACAACACACTGAGCGACGTGCAGCACTCTGCGCTCCGTTGTCTATCGTATCTACTGCACCACCGCAGTCTGACTAATGCCATTTCGAACGAATACTTGGCCTTCTTCCTGGGAGAACTGGTGCGTTTGCTGTTCTCCACGCAAGATCAGAATACGTACAAACTGAGTCTTTGGTGTCTCATAGTGCAGAACTTCCCAGCAGAAAGACACAATTTGCTCCCTCGGACAGTGGAAGGGCTGGTGCAGGCGGTGGTGAACCCGTTTAAGTCCCGAGCTATTGAAGTGCAGGCGCTGAAAGGGCTGCACTTGTTGCTGATCAAGTATCCAGAGCAATTGGGAGTCGATGGAGCAGTGCTGAGTATCTTTGTGCGGCCCGTTGCAAGTCGACTGGCTAGTAGCGAAGCGTCCACCAGGACACAAGCGAGACTTGTGCTGGAAGAAGCGAGTAAACACTTGACGAAATGGTCCAAGGAGACCCTGGAAATGGTGCAGCACTGCGCAGAGAAGTACCTGCTACCCGTGATGAAGCTGCACATGGAACGGGACCGGCAGAAGGATGCTGTGTGTCTATGGAAATTGACGTTGAAGCTGTTGAAATCGAGGTTTTCGTGCGATTTGGGGATGCTGAACACGGTGCTGTACATTCCAGAGAAGTGTATGGAGGACGAGGACGCAGCCGTTCGATTGATGGCGATGCAGGCGTGGGGTAACGTTGTCGATATCTTCCACGAGAGTCCGAATTGGCTGTTTAATAAAGCAGTGGTTAATTTACTGGCCTGGCCAATCACGGTGAGCTTGGAGCAGGAGCTACTGCTGAATGTCACGGATGCGGCATTTCTATCGTGGCGAAAGATTGTGAACGTTGCTGTGAGCGATTTCAATGATTACTGTCTAGCTCAACGGAGAGCGGTGGACGCAGGACAGACGCAAAATGTGCCCGAGTGGAAATTTTGGTTTGGAGAGCTAGTGATCTCTCCTCTGCTCACTCTGTTGAGGAAGCCTCTGTACGTGAAGCATGGTTCATCTGTCGAGTTGGAGCAATTTATTGATTTGGCAAAGAAGATGTGGGAGCCCATGTCGTATAAGGCTGATAAAAGCAAGAAACCCCCTTCTTGCAATGAAAGCAGCAGCAGTACTACTATAGGAGGATCTACGGCGGATGAATCTTGCCGGGCGAAAGAATTTGCGATTCGTAAGGTGCCAGTAGACAAAGAACGAATTCTAGAGGGTGACCAGAACTGCCGCATCACGTCCGAATGGGTTGGCATTGCGTTTGTACTGGAAGACGTTTTCCGTGCTGTTCAAAACCTGATCAAAATGTCCGATGAAAGCCGTGGCGAGCGCAGCAAAAAGCGAGTGAACGACCTCGTCATGGCAGTTTGGGATGGGGTTTGTGAGCGAATTCAGGCAGATAGCAGGCGTGGTGGAGTTACTTCACATCTTGGTTTACGCCTCGTGAGGATGTGTATTGATTTTTCGTTTGGGATACGAAGACCAGCTTCAGCAGAAATAACCGAAGTGGCAGCACCATCAGTTGTGATTGCATCTGTGGGCTTTGGCCTTGAGTGGCAACTACGATTGCTAACTCCGCTGCTTTCGGGTGTAATGTCTGCAGAGGATTTACGAGCTGTGCTACTTCATAGCAAGAGTAAACTCTTTAACCACATCACACAGCGCATGGACTATCTCAAGGACATGTACGTTCAGTGCCTTGTTGTGATGGAAAAGTGGAGCGGCAATAAGGCTGGCGAGCTTCACGTGGACTTCTCTAACAAAGGAAATGTTACACTGTACCTTGTGCTCAATCTGCTGTTCGAGTACGCAGTGTTTGTTGATGATATAAACAACGACCGCGACGATGAAAAGCAGTCTACTTTGACATCCCTAGATTCTGTGGCGAAGAAGCTTTTGTGGAGCATGGAAAGAAGCGCCCAGAAGAAGACCCCAGGGATAAAAGCTGCTGTTCGTTTCGCCGAGGATTCCATTCGTGCAGCCCACGATCTTGCTGCTTATGATTACCAGGGAAGCGGTAACAAGAGTATGTTGGACGAACTTGTGAGTGTTTCCAAGGGGTTAAGGGAGCGTACCGCTGAAAGTCAGCAGAATGCCTCACTTTTGCTGGATCTACATAACTCGATCACGAGTACGGGGGTTGCCATTTCTGCGAGCCTGAGCGATGCTTCTGATTCTGACGGAAAAGGAGAGAAAGTTGTGCAGGAGCCCGACTATGTAGTGGCATCCCTAGGCACTTCCACCTCTTCGCCGTGTCTATTCAGCGCGAGTCCTGCTGTGTCCAGCAGTCCAGCCTCTCCGACAAACAACACGGCTAAACCCAACGAAGAGAAGACTAATGTGACATCTGCGCCTACAACTCCGCAGAAAGCCGAGCTCTCAGAGCAAAAGGCCTCCGAAGCGAGTGTGGCACCGCCAATCGGGTCACAGTCCGCTCCACCGAAGCTAGTAGCTGGTCGTTCTCAACGCCCAATTATCAGCACGCCGCAGTGCATTTACCCTGATCTCGTTGGCTGCTCCGAAGCGATTATTTCACTCTATCGACATTTCCCATTGGGATTTCGGCCGTTCTTCTCTTTTTACAAGATCAAGACCGTGGGTGATTTGAGTGCCTTGCCTGTGGAAAAGGTTAGGACATTCGGGCTCAAGGAGCCGGTGAGCACCGTTCGACGAGCGCTGGACGAGTTTAATGGGCGAAAAGGCCGAATGAAGACATTGACAGGTGGCCCGTCCCGGCAACGAAGTGGTTTCGCTAGCACAAGCCCTGCCGTTCCTGTGCACAAAGGATCAAAACGTCCATTTCATCTGGAAAGTGGCGGTATCGCCCCTTTATCCCTCGAAAAACGGGAACTGAAGCGTACGAAGCGATCGCTGGTACTTGACGGAGACGAGGACGACAAAGAAGAGAAGGAAGGAACCCCATTAAAGCCCAAATTGGCTGACCGAGTGACTTTTTGCCTCCAAACAGGTGACACTGGTGAAACTCGTATCACTCGACCCGGAGAGGACTCCCAAGACCAGTTAAAACCTACCGAGAAGATTAAGGAAAAGGAGAATATGCAGGAGAAGATGGATAATTTAACACTGAAGCTTCTTCAGCACCTACGACGATCAGCGTATTACATGGATAAACTTGTCGCTGAAGAAGAGAGTATGCAGAGTGAAGAAAGCCTTCGAACCAGTGTGGAGAACGTGGGTGGAGCGATCACGAACTACCAAGAAGCTCATGATTTAGTGTCACGACTCGCACTAAAGCTTCAAGTTTCTGCTGAAACAAGCTCCAAGCGATGTCGTAAACTACTGGATAAGCGTGGCTAAGTATCACCCGACGTGGGGATAAAAATAATAGGAGGTGCCAAGTTTTGGCCGTCTAGCCGTCATGGAATGGAGCGGTTTGGCAATCGAACGGTGGGAAATATCTGTTGATGAGGACAAAGACGGCGTGATAACTCAGACTCCCCATTGGAAGGTTCGTAAAGGTATCTACGGTGGTGTGAACGTGGTGGTTTATTCATGCCGTTCAAGTCCGTTGAAGTTGGAACTCTGGAATGCCGCACTGGACACTGTGCAACAGTGGATAGCACCGTTTCCTCACCCGAATATCGTCCAATTTCTTGGAGTCGTGACACCATTGCAGCAAGTTCAAAGTGATACTCCGCCTCCCAGCGAATGTATCATAATGGAATACTTACCGACAAGTTTGTATGATGTTCTGCATCGAGACAACGTCTCGTTATCACGATGGGATATCGCTTTCATATCAATCCAAATTCTCCAGGGACTATTATCTCTACACCAGAAGCAGCAAACGTTGGGTGTCTGTTTGACAAGTAAGAAGGTCATGATGGGCGGATCCAGTGGTATCAAACTGCGTCGATTTGGACTGGAACTGATCCTGCGCTCTGGCAAAGCTCCACATCAACTACTAAGTGCCGCTCTTAAGACTATCTACGAAATGGCCCTTAAACCTCGCTCCGCAGTAGAGTCGTCGATGAATTGCAGCTCTGTTCCATCACCTGGTTCGTGGCCCCCTTCTCGATCGAGTTCGGACGGGACGCCAGCTACGCCTGGCTCAAATTCTTCACTTGACAACGAGTTCACGACGATAGCACAAGATCTTTTTGCGTTCGGCGTTCTTCTGCTGGAAATGTGTACGAACGAGAAGCCAACAAACGAGCTATTCAACCGCATCTCTCTCTCCAAACAGATCGACCCAGTGTTCTACGATATTTTGGAACTGACGCTGTCACTAGGTGGTGTTACAACGCTTGAAGCCCACCGGAAAAAGTCTGTTTGTGTTACAACGGAGAATCTATTGGATATTCTAGTTGCAAATGAGCAGCGGCGAGCTGTGGAAGAGCTGCGGCTGTCATCGGCCGCATTTCCCTGTTTCTTGCATGCCGACCGGTACTTCGTCGCTAAAGAGATGGAGCAAGTTGAGGCAACATTAAGGAAACGGGATCGCCGAGGTGAAATCGATCTAAAGCGTCTCACAGCTGTGGAGCAAGAGCTGATGGACGAGCAGAAGAATTTCTCCATCCTCGTTCTTCAGCTGGAACAAGCTCAAAGAGAGAATGCACTGAAAACAGAGGAAAACCTGCGCCAGCAGACGCGTTTAGACACTTATGAGCAAAGGAAGCGGGAAAGTGACGCGGAAATAGCTAGTCTTGAAGCACAAGTTCAAGCGCAAACAGCGCGAGTAGCAGCGCTACAAACCTCTCTGGATAAAGAACAAGGGAGGGTGGAGACCCTGCAAGTGGCGAGGATCAGCGATGCAGAAGAGAAGCAGGGTCTTCTATTTGAAATTCTTAAATTGAAAGAGGAGAAGCGGAAGCTTACAGCTGACAAGCAAGCAGTGGAAGCCGACTGTGAAGCAATTGCTCGTAAAGTGGGCGGTGAGAAGGAGGCAGTTGAAGATCTTGAGGGTCGACTGGCTCAAGCAATTCACCGCTGGGAAGAGGAGCAACGGATGCGAAGAAGAGCAGATAGACAAGCGGAATGTACGAGTCTTCAACTGCTACGAATGGAGGAGGAACGGAGTAAATATTCGAGTGTGTTACAGCAAAGTCCTACGGGGAAACGCGCTCCGAAAGCCTCTCTGGCGTATGTGCTGGAACTAAAGGGCAAGGAAATCGAAGAGCTCGCTCATCAACTCCAAGAAAGTAGAAACGACCAGACAATTTTACAGTCAGACATCGCTCGACAGCAGACCGAGTGTGTGGAGCTTCGTTTGGAGAGAGAATCACTGCTGGTGCAGCAGGCGAATACTCAGAGAGAGCTGCTGTCGTCAAGTTCTCAGGTAGAAGAGCAGCAAGGAGTTATTACGGGGTTGCACGAACAACTTCAACGTGTCAATTGTGAAATTGAGGCTTTAAAGTCGAGAATAAGTGATTTCGAGGAGGAATTAGAGCGCCAAGCAAAGAAGAAAGCGGATGAAGGTAAGTTTTAGCCCATGACTCCAGCAATTCAATACTGACATTCGTCGCTTTTTAGAGAAAGCACGCAAGTTAAGACAGTGCCTGACTCCTCAGTGTGACGCCCCTCAATATCTGGTAGGAGCGTCCGGATATTGTAAAGAGTGTGAAGAGCGTTCAGGCCATGCGGCTTCTTCACCCATTAAGCAACAACGACACCGTCGGCACCGCAGTTGGGATGACGCGAATTTAGGTGGGGCAGGAGTGCGCAAGACCAGCAAGAATATGCCCATTATGAAGCTGGTCCAAATGCTTTCAAGTGGGAATGACGATTTCCGAGTCGAAGGTCCTGACCAACAACAACTACTTGATGCTCTGAAGCAATTAACGCTGTTGCTCAAGTCGGACGAAAGCTTAAAAGACGACCTGCCTGAATGCCTCGTGATCAAGTCCGTTCTCGCTCTCATGTACTACCAGAAAAACAGTCTCGTACTGCAACTGGAGTGTTGCAGGTGTCTTAGTGTGGCAGTGTTCAATCACGACCGGAACCGTCTTATCGTCGTAGCAGAAGGCGGCGTCGATCCTGTGATCGCAGCAATGAAAAACTTCCACTTGGAGGCCAAAATGCAGGAGACGAGCTGCGTTCTGCTCACAAACCTGGCGCACAACTGCGGTAAGAAGATCCTTTTGTAGTTCTACGTAAGCGTCTTGTGCTGACGCGTATAATTCCATGACAGAAACGAACCGCCAGCGGATTCTTGACGCTAATGGTATAGACGCAGTTCTGTCGGCTATGCAGACATTTCCACAACACTGCGGAGTGCAGAAGCGTAGCTGTTGGGCTTTATTAACACTGGCAGGATCGGACTTGATGTGTGACAGCATCGCTATGCGAGGCGGACTCGGCGCTATCATTGCGGCGATGCTCAATTGTCCGGCAGACGAGCACGTCCAGCATTACGGCAGTTGGGCTCTGGTCAATCTGCTTTCAGGTACCGAACGCCTGCAGAATTTTGCACGTCGTGAAGGAGTCCAGGAAATTGCTCAGGCAGCGCACGCCTGCTTTCCTGAACACGAAGGCATTCAGGAGAAGACACTGGAGATCCTTCGGTTGCTTGGGTGTACTTCTTTAGGGTAATTCATGACGCTACTGCTCTGCAAACGAGTACTGAGCGCCTTGGAGTAACAGTTCTCCTGTTGTTGTTGAAATAAGAGTACACTGGGTGGAGAACGAGGCGCCAGGACTGATAGGAACGATTCTATGGCCTTGAAGCCCCAAGAAGATCCCATTTTGGCATGCTGCACCGGCGCAGTGCTCGACTAGAGCACTCACTTCCAAAGCCACAGCGTCCGATTGTCCTGTAGCATGGCGATAGACGCGACACCTATCAACAGATCATTGAGCGATTGACGTCAAACTAACAACCCGTAAAATAGGAAAAACAGGAAGAAGAGATAAACATACCGAATCTTGCTTGGTCGGGCTGCTGGTTCTGCAACTGCAACAGCAAGTACAATGCTAGAAATCTGGAGCGATAATTGGAGATGCCTTGTGGCCACATCGCTATCACTCGCAACTGAAAGCAGGCGCTCAGTGGCGCTATTAACTCGGAACGTCTGCGGCTCAGAAGAAAACCCGTTGTCCCAGCGAAGCGCGAACGTTGTACTGGACTCGGGCTTAGTGACTGCAACAGTAAGGTGATCCGCATTGAGATAGCCAAAACGTTTACTGTTGAAGTCGCTCTGCCCGGCTAAACGACGGCTATCTAACGACTTCCCATTGATCGTGACACTGCCAGAGAGGTTGATCACGCTAGCGTCCGAGCCAATGTTCACAGTCGCTTCGGATGCTCCGATGGTGATTTCACTAGTCGACTTGTCGCCAATGTCAATTTTGGTTGAGGTCACAGCGAGAGACGCGCCACTGATAGAAGTTGTCCCTGAAAAGTAAAACACGCAAATGATGATTATTTATCAGCCATCCAAGATTTGCCCATTGCCACGTACCTGCCAGCGACACTGCAGCGCCTTGAACATTAATTTCGTCCACGTTCTCACTGCCAACTGTGATCTCGCCCGCTTGTTCTCCGAGCGTTAGGGACTCCAGTGCATCCACAGTCACCGATTTTCCTGTTGCTAAAACCACAGACGCTAAGGGCAATAATTACACGACAATGTAGGAGTGAACAACGTCTCCAATCATATCAAAGCCACACAACCAACCTTCAGATCCGATAGCGATACTGGAGCTGAAAAGCTCGAGTTTACTTGTAGTAGGGATTGCTGTCGCATTCGCTCCCGGTCCGCCAATGCTCACATGGTTCGCCTCGATAGTCGCAATGCTGGTTTTTCCTTTAGCGCCGACGCGAAATCTCGTAGGATTCACTCTCACAGCAACGTCCGTGATAGACAACAAGGAGGTTGCAGTAGAGCTGCCGTTGAAGTGCACCAGACCCGAAACGGTGGTGACAGCTTTACGGTTGAGTGCATTTATCGAGACTGAGTGCGCCGCTTCCAGCTCGATCCCGGAGGATGAGACTTTGGTCACCTGTCCTGAAGTCTTGGAGTCACCAACAACAATCGAACTAGAGCTTTCGCCAATTGCAACACTTTTTGTAGCATCAAGTGTAACCGAGGTACCTTGCACGTTGACAGTCGATAAGCTGGCCTTCCCCACTTGAACTGACGGAGAAGACGCACCCAAGCGAACATCATTGGAGTTGATGTGCAGCTCTGATAAACTTATATCTCGGTTATCAAGGGTAATCCGTTGCGCTGACACGTTGAATCGGCCACCTCCCACTTTAACCTGCGTAGTATCATTGACACCACCAGAGTGCTGATTAAACGACACAAGGCCGTGGATAGTGACCTCGTGGGTTGGACTGTGGCTGCCGATTTCTGTTTGTGACGAGGCAGACTTCGGTAGGCCAGCGTTAATGGTAATTGATCCGTACTCCGATTCTGACCCAGTTGCTTGACCTCCGACCAGCGTAACATCACCCCCCACAGCCATGCCGTCACCACCCACAATGCGGATGTCTCCGCCTTCTTTCTGCATCGAAGACGTTTGCCCAGCCACTTCTAGTGTCACACTCTCACTTTCTTCTGCTGGCTCTAGCGCCCGCGCACCATCGTCTCCACTACTGTCACCAGCAGGTACCGAAACCCGCACTTTTCCGCCGGTGGCAGTACCGACAAAAACTTTGTTCGTATCGAGATAAAGATCCTGGGCTGGTGACAAGCTCGTCGAGTTACCGTCGTACTTTAGCGTCACTCCACTTCCAATGCTAATGAGCCCACGCGTGCCATCAAGCGTAATACCAGCTGCTGTAGGATCATCCGCATTTGTGTTGGCCACTGTCACCGTCCCAACAGGGTCAACGAATAGCAGCGAGTTCCCTCCAGCGCTCGTAATGACAGCTCCTGCTTTTGACACGAGATTCAAGTCACCCTGCTCCTTCACACCACCCGAACTATTCGCAGCTGTGGTCATCACTGTGCCATCGTCGAAAACGACTCCCTTCCTGGCACTCAGATAATCCGCCTCAATCATGGGAGCTGTTGCAATATCCACAGGAAAAAGATCAAAATTGTTAGCAAAACAACAAATATACCAGCAATTATAGATACACTTACAATCCACCCTGTTCGTGAACGTCACCGTGCCATTGGAGAAGAAAGTCACTCCATAAAACGTCTGCTGGTCACCGGAATCCAATGCGCGTCGTCCAATTTTGAGTTCTCCATCATCGAAAGCGATCATTCCTTCCGAGTACGCAGAATTTGAGTATCCTAGGCACCCATACAAGCATTAATTCGTGATTAAAAAACAATTTCATCACGCCTCCTTACCGCTCTTCAAGAAGATCTGTGCGTCATCCTCCGCCACCACCGTGAACCTATTATCCACCGTCGTCCCAAAGAGGTCGTTCTGATGCGACTCAAAGAAGTCCGTCTGCGTCAAGTAGATCGTAATGCTACTCATGAGTGCGAAGCTCAGCAGCGTCAGAACTCCAATAGCCGTCCAGAACATATCATGGTCTTCTCTTTTGCGTTTTCTCAGTGTGATTCTCCGCAGGATCCCTCCACTAGATCTGTATCGAAAGCTGCGAGTGTCTGCGTCCGAATGGAAGAAGCCTCTTCGCCCCCTTAAACGTCGCAGTCTCTGAACACCAATTCCAGCCATGCGTCTGGCCAAATCTCCATCATCCTCGTCCCCATCCAGCATCAAAAGGTCACCATGTAGATCGTCACCTGGGGAGTCCATGGGAATAGCTTGTCGTCCACGTCGGTACGCGTGTTCCTCGCCCTCTGTGGACTGCGTGTCGTCTTCCTCCTCTTCCTCTTCGCTTCTGGACGTCTCAAGCGCTTCATTGCCGCCGTCATAGCGGCCCTGTGCGTCTGCTCCGTCCAGTGTCAGTGCGCGTCGCCCACGTCCTTCAAACAGCGCAGGGCCAGCGCCTACGTCGATCACCTCGTGGTCCCTGGGGGACGAAGCCATCGGCTGATTGCGCCGGTCTCAAGGGATAGAATGACGTGCAGTTGTGAACACGGCAGATACCGAGTCGGTGGCGGGAGAGAATAAAGCTATTGCTACCGTCTAGTTGATGTGGCTTACATCATATTTCCGCCGTTTGCGTCTCATCAAAAAGCAAAAGACGCATGACGTTGCAGTTCACGAGGAGCTCATTGAACCTTTTGCCTTCTTTATAGCTAAGCATGACGACGGAAGAGCAGTGCGTCTTGTACTCGTATTGGCGCAGCAGCTGCTCGTGGCGTGTTCGCATCTCCCTCGAATGGAAAGGCGTCCCGTATGAATACCGCGCCGTGCACTTGCTGAACGAAGGTGGCGAGCACTTCAAGGACGCGTACACGGAGCTCAACCCGAACCAACGTCTTCCGACCCTCGTGGTGGACGGCCGAGTGCTGCCCCAGTCTAGTGCAATCCTTGAGTTTCTGGAAGAGACGCACCCCGAGAAGCCGCTGCTGCCGAGTGATCACTTCGGCCGTGCCCAGGTGCGCAACCTCTGTGCTATCATCGGGTGCGACATCCAGCCAATCCAGAACCTCACGGTGCAGATCAAGGCGACGGAAGACGTTCCAGAGGACCAGAGATCTGCCAAGAAGCAGGCATGGAGCAGATTCTGGATCGAGAGAGGCTTTGAAGCTCTGGAGAAGGAATTGGGCAAGACAGCTGGAATGTACTGCTTTGGAGACGAGGTCACGCTGGCGGATCTGTATCTGCAGCCGCAAGTGTACAATGCCCACCGAGTCGGCGTGGATATGAGCAAGTACCCGATCATTGTTCGCATTTCCGCGGGGTTGGAAGCCGTACCAGCATTCCAGAAGGCCCACCCAGCCCAGCAACCTGATGCAGTCAACTAACGTGGTAATGAGGCATTTGTGCATTTAAAGCTTGTCATATCGTCTATTGAGATTGCTTGAACGAGCGAAGCTTCTCCTTGACTGCCTTCATGTGTTTCTTGATGGTCCGGACTTGCTGTTTATCAACTTCGCTGCGGGCTTTCTCTACAGCGAGTGCGACATCCATCTCTTTCTTCAGCTTCTGGTACTGCTCCTGAGATAAGTTGTCTCCGAAGGGCGAGCTCGTCAATAAGTCGGCGTCGACGCTCTTCCGGAGCGTGCGAAGTGTGTTCGCGAAGTCGTGAATACAGCGCTGGCGACGGTAATTAAACCACGGCTCGAAGTGAGGGCCATTTACAAACGCCGAGTATAAAGCCTTCCATTTGGACTGCTTGATCTGTGGCGGAAGTTTCCGTGCCTTGATACTTGAAAGCAGTCCCGGAAGAGTAAAAGGCTTCATATAATCTTCAGCACTCATATACAAATTTGACCGTCTCCCGCTTGCTTTCCAAATCCCGAAGTACTGTTCAAAAGGATGTAAGAAATCCTTCGTGAGCTTTCGGAAGTGCTGTACCATCAAACGACCGACTTGATTAGGAACTGACGCCAGAGAGCATATACGAATGAAACAATATCGTACCTTTCGAAGCACTGCATTGTTGATAGTGACGTAGGGTTCTTCTTCGTGGCTGGTAGTCTGGGTAATGTGGATCTCCGGGGGAGAAACAAGCTGGCGAAGAACAGTGACGTCTGGAACTATGTAGCGCGGGCAACGCCTTAAAAGCTGGGGTTGCAGAAACGACAATGCGTCAGCGAACGGAGCAATACAAATACTAATTCTCAGCGCTTACCATGGGGCGATGGCTGTTTTCGAAATCATCTAGCTCTACATTCTTCTGAATTCGAAGGCAAATAGTCCCTGCCTCCTCCACCTCGGCATGTTCAGCTGCAGCAGCGCCTGAAGCAAATGACAACACAAATTATGCTGATATGATAGACATTTTAAAACGAGATAAAAGGAGTGTACCTCTGAGACGTTTTCCTTGCCGTGCGTCGTTACCACCTGGAGGTTCTAGAAACGGAAAGACCAGAGCGTTTGGCCAGTGACTCAGCGACTGTACAAAGATCAAAAGTTAGCTCACGCACGACAGATCCACCTAAATACTTGTAAATACCTTCATGAAAAACGGGTTTGTGGTTCCGATGATTGTGACGTCTTTCGGATTGCTGACACCGTTGTTCTGTCGACTTGCTAGAGTCTGTGGGTTAGATCACACACACACACAGTCAGTACAGGAAGTGGATAGCAATTTATGAAGGTTATGAGAGCCTACATCGAAGTCAGCTTCATAGACTGTGAAGTAAGGTCGGCAATCACCTTGGAACTGGAGTGGGGCAATCAAACTGGTAGCACACGTAGTTCGCCATTAGAAAGAGTCGATATAGTTCTATTCGAGTAAGGCAAACCTGGTGAATGCAAGGGTTGCTTGACTGCAAGTTCTGGCGTGGGGTGATAAAATAAGAAAACTCTCTCCAGTAATTGCAAGCTGCCACAGAAGCCAAAGGGATTCTTCAAGCCCAACAAAGCTCGAGTACAGTCCGATGTTCTGAATTGAAAAAATAACGGAAAAAATAGGACAGACTCAGTACCGGCGAGTAGAGAACCAACCAGAAACAAGCAACACAATCGCACCTCAAATGGAGTCGATTGATATGACCGCTTTGACAGCAGCAGATCTCCAAAAGACGGTGATGGTGGGTGTTGTCTCCGCGACACCACAAAATTTCCTTCTTTCACAAGCACCGTTTCTTCCGTATCCTCTTCTTCGTCGTCATCTTCTTCAATGTCGTTGAAATCCGGCACATCTATAGCATCATCGTCTCCTTCGATAATAAAATGCGAATGGAGAGGCGATTCCTCGTCGGACTCGTAAATTGCATCCATATTTTCGTAATCGAGCAGTTTTGGGATGATACAGGAGATGTAAGTGCCGGCCAGGGGAAGCACGACGGGGGAGTCATAAACCAGTTCCGGCCTGCATGGACAGCAAACGGTATCAACCCAATCTCAATACGGCATTACAAGCTCTCAGAAATGCATAGCAACGCAGCGTACCATGACTTAATGTTGTTGTAGACAGCAGCTAAAATTTGCGGTCCGACCTGGAAAAAGAGTGGGCCAATTACCCGCAACACGCGGTCGTATAGATCCACGTATGGCTTTGTGGTCACGAGTACCAGAGCCTTTTGGAAGTACCCACGGGTGCGAGACTCGTCCTTCTGCTGGCGAAACAGCACGAAGCCGAACAGGAGCTCGCGGCTGTAGCAATTTCAAACCCTTGTTAGCCACAACAGCAGGAGAAACGAGCATCAGGAAGCTACTACGAACTCGCTCTGTTCGTTACGGAGGCGCACAATGAACTGCGTGTCGCCCTCGTCCTGATTGTTGCAGTGCGGCAGTGACAGATGCGCCAGACTTGTTTTGGCAGCCTCCGAGAGCCCGCAGGTCGGAGGATGCAGTGCATCCAGCTTCTGCCCCGAGTCGATGTCGAACACGACAGTTGCTAGCGCTAGAAGGCCGTAGGTGGAGGGGAGATCTTGACCCTCGGAGCTGTCGCCGTCTCCAGCGATGGCGTGCACCTCGGTGTGTGCCGCGTCCATCATGGATTGAGCTGACAGTTCGACCGGGTGACAACTAAAATCGCTCATTGGATAAATATCATGAGCCGAAAAACAGTGTTTTAGGCGAATCTACTTACCGTAACCTCTAGTCGCGCTTGCAAACAAGCTCTTCATAAATATCTCGATTGAAACGTTACAGCACTTTAAGCTTTTTTAAGGCTATGACTAATGGTACAGACAAAGAGTGATGGTAAATGTAATTTACGCCGGTAATTTTTGAATTTCCCATCACTCATTATTTCAAAAAAATCATGGCATCCTTCCAGCCACGCGTTTCATTTCGAGATCCCCCCTCCCCGCGCACACGAAGAACCACCCCGTGTCGCCAGTCGTGCACACTTCCACCCGACACCGTACCCTTCGCGCCTGTTCACCGTACGTACGCCTCCCCATCGGCATCCCTCCGTCTCTGTATGTAAGCGATTCTAATTACTTCTGTAGAGCATGGGCAGTGACTCGTCAGGAAATGAGCTGCCTCTATCTGGGAACGTTTCGCCGGACTTTGACCGAGTATGGTTCGACGATTGGGAATCCTTCGACGCGTACATGGCCGAGTATCTACGATCCACAAACCAAAAATATCGAGTGCGGTCTTCCACGCCTGCGACTACGCGCAACAACAAAATCTGAGAGAGAGCCAAGTGGTCAGCGACTGATCTGGTTCCGGAAGATGCAGGACCTTACTACAAGAAGTACGAGTGTACCCACGCAAAGGACGATCGGAAGAGGGGCAAAGGGAAGCGCACAGGGCATGTCGTTCGCAGTACCAACTGCTCTGCTGGAATTGCTGCGACGCTGATGCATGATGAACGCGCTAAGCGGTTCCGCGTCAAGGTTACTCGTTCGGTGTACACACACAACCACAAGG